>JAVGWN010002209.1:0-11378 GCA_034552555.1 Semaprochilodus insignis
CCATGCAGAAACCAGAAATAATAATAAGGGCAGAAAATAAAGGGGGGGGGGGGGGGGGGGCACATATGACACGTGTAGCCCTGCTAAACAGCAAGTAACTGAATGGATGGCAAAGCAACAGCCACAAGCTAAGTGGGAGTGAAGCAGCTGTGATGTTTTCTGCTGGTGCCTGATTAGCCTCTAATCATTCAGATGGTCTGTCTAAAGCGCTTCATCCAGACAGTCAGAATTGGGTGAACAGAAGCTGCGGTATTTGGCATTCAGTCAAATGACATGCTTTTACTCAGAGCCTTGAAATAGTGACATGGGACGTGTTACAGTAGATGATTCCCGGCTACATTATTGCTTCCAAATTCCAAAAGGTGGGTTTATCAGCTCCGCCACGTCATGCACAGACATTTACAGAGGCCTCAAAAGTTCGGAATAATAAGCCTCACGCAAGTGCTCGGCCCATAAAAAGCAAAGTGGAGAACAAACTGAACTCATGAGAGTCGAACTGAAATGAGAAATTATAAAGTGCGTACAGTAAGGCTTGGTGTCGCCACTGTCGGGACACAAGCGACATTTAGCACGTTCTTCCCTAAAAAGGCACAAAATCAGTCAAATGAAACTCGGATCACCGAATGGTTTAGCGGAAGGGGGGGTTTAGTTTTGGCAGAAAGAAAAAAGTAGTTTTTATTTTTTAGTAAAAGCAAATAAAGTAAGTTAAGGAGCACCTTATTCACAGTGATGCAACGTCTGGATTACACAACAACCACAACAGCAACAAAAATACAACGGATACCGAGGAAGAAGATACTTTACATTATTCTGTGTCTGAAGTGTCGAACGGCACGTTTCCTACCTGACCAAAGGAGAGAATGCAGCAATCCTGCATGTTTGCTGACCAACAACACACATCCAACGTCACCTCTACACTGAGGGCACCCACACTGGGCCAGCACCGAACCAGACACGTCTCACTCCGAGAACGAGTCTTGATCCAGCAAACCAACAGCAAACAGGAGAGAAATGGGTTTGAGATAGAGTAATAAAAGAAGGCAAAACGAAAAACAACAAAAACATGCAGCCCTGTTTCATAACGCCAACATGTCTACAGGCCATTAAAATAAGAGCATTGTCCTAAAAAAGATGAAACGAAGCGGTTTTCCTTTTTTTTTTTTTTTTTCCGGGTCGCTGACTTTAAGAGTGGGAGATGACTCGAAACATTCCACTTGATTTTTTGAAATTGTTAAAAGTGCATACATAAACCAAAACAAAAACAAAGGCATCCCATTGTTTTTGGTTTTAAGGCAGGCTACATCTTAGGACATATTCCAGAAGAAGAAGAAGAAGAAGCAGAAGAAGAAGAAGAAGGGGTCTTTAAAAATGCCTCCTCGTGTTCCTCGTCTCCAGACCCTGGCTCAAGTGCATGGCTGCCGTCCTCGACTCCTAAGCAGACACGCACGCACGCGCGCCCACATGCCTGCTCCTTACTTCAAACGTTCAATGAGTTCCTGCGTGAGGCCTAGGTTCAGCAGCTGCATGGCAGAGAGCTGGGCCAGGTGAGGGAAGGCTTTCAGCAGCCTCTCCCAGCACAGCTCCAGCAGGCTGGGAACCACCAGCCAGATCTTAAACAGAGAGCCAGTCCTCTTGTTCTCGTGGATGTTCACTACGCCGCCATGGATGTACATGCACCCAGCCTAGAGCCGAAAGAGAAAGAGAGAGGTGGGTTTTCAACAAAAACACATTGAACTACTTCACAAAAATACATTTTGCATATTATGCAAATCAGCAAAACATCCAAGTAGGTCGGAGCTAAATAGTCCAAAAGGCAAATTGATTTGTTTGTTCCATGGAATCAGGAAAAAAAATGTTTTGTGTGTCAAAAGTTTCCACACAAGTTATGAGGCCAAATGCACTGGACTTCGCAATAAGCCAGTTGGGCTCATGTCTTGCGCCAGAGCACCAGGAGGGACTGCTACCTACTGACCAAGTTTCATGGCTGTACAACTAACGGTTTGGTCTGCACGATCCGTTTTAGGGCAGAAAAAGAGAAGAAAAACTCCACCAACAACAACAGAGTTCCAGCACTACGGGCTTGGATCCTATGGCAAGACCTTAAAAGAGCAGCTCATGCTGGAAAACCCTCCAATGTAGCCAAATTAAAACAGTTCTGTAAAGAAGAGTCACCAAAATTCCTCCACTGCGATGTGGAGTTACTGCAAACCAAGAGTGGCACAACCAGTTATTAGGATTAGAGGGGCAAATACTTTTTCACATGGGTGACAAGGGTTTTGAATAAACCTTAATCTTCAATAAATGGAATGATCATTTAAAAGCTGCATGTTGTGTTTGCTTGCGTTTCTTATCTTATACTAAAATTAGTTGGATGATCCGAAACAAATATGACAAATTAGCCAAAATAGTAGAAATTGGGTGAGGGGCAAATATGGAGCATAAAAGCTGACATTTTGTATATTGTAAGTCTATTTATGGGAATTTAAGACATTTTAAATATTTAACATCTTAATTCATCAATTTGAATTTTTATCAATGCTTTTTGTTTTTTGAACTTGAGGTGCTGGGCAGCTTGAGGTGGTGAAATTTGCTGTTGAAAAGAAAAAGTCATTTTTAAAATTACAACTTGTTTCACCTCTGGCTTAAATTCAGAATTCTGAATTTTGAAAGACCTGAATTTTTTTGAAATCTGAAAAGTGTAAGGTGTAATTTTGTTGAAAAAAATAGCATTGTTAAAATTCAAATGTATGAATTGCACCACTAAATACTTTAAGTTTATTAAATAATAAATATCATAAATATAATTCAAATATACAAAATTCTGATTCAAAAACTTATGTTTTTGAGCTCCATAATCATTTATAGTGATTCTTTATAGCATTAATAATTTATTAAGTGATTTACATGTGCAGACACAGCAACCCTGCTTTCAACAACTCCATAAAATTCCAGTCAGGAACTTCAGCTAGGTAAGTCCGTAATGACAAAAGAGGTTCAGAGAGGCACACTGACCGGGGTGACCGCTGCACAGTGGAAGTACGCTGGCTCAGGCATCACTGCCGGCAGTCTAGTCCACTGGAAAGACTGCAGGTTGATCTTCCACAGGTCGGCCAGGATCAACTCGCCATTATAGCCTCCGCATATAAATACATCTGTAGACAGGGAAAGGGAATGGTCAGTATGGAAAACTCTATTCCGAAGCATGACCAATAGGAATAAATCAACATGACTACACCGGGCCTCACCATTTTTAATCTGCACACAACTATGACATCTCCTCGGAGCAGGGTATCCTGTCATAGAGCACATCGAGAGTTACTACAAAACAAAATTCCATTAAGTCAAGCATGTTCATCTTACCACGACGGGACAAGGAACAGATCTGACCTATTCTTTCATGAGGTTTGGTTGTAATCGCCTCCCAGGAGTTTGTTTCAAGATTATAGGCATGAATCTGAAACAGAACCAAGATCTCAGTGAGAACCTGAAGAACATGAAGTATTGAATAATAAGAGGCAGGCACCTGAAGGTTTCACAGTACCTTGTCTAAGGGGTAAGACGTCCATGATGTTCCTCCTCCCAGGATGTATATCCTCTGTCCATCGTGGGCGATCTCATGTCTGTATCTGTGTTAGATAAAACGTAAACACATTAAATGATTCTTGCTCACAGATCATTACTGTAGGCTTGGAACAGCAGTTCTGACGGTTTTTTTACTCTAAGCCTTTTCCGCTAAGTGGAATGGGTTCTGTTACGGTTCATGCACCTAATTTTAAACAATTTGCCTCATTTCCACCAAAACTAAACAGGTTCGGAACCGAAAAATTCATTCCCAGCTGGGACCAAAGAATAGTAGGTTCCTCTGCATAAACCGTGACATACATTTGTGGGCGTGTCAGTTGTTGAGGAAAGAATAGGCAACAGTGGCGACACCCAGTGGTCTGCTGGAGAAGCACTTCTACGTCTTCTTGTCTCCAGCAGTTGATCCGTGCTGCTTTCTGGATACAAACATACATGTGGAATAACAGCACAAACGCTATATTGGTACTACTGTTTACTACCGCTGTGCAGCGCCCTCTGCTGACATGGATGACGTAACTTTGACTTTCCTTGGTTCTAATAAAAACTGGTGCAAATGCAGACCGGTTCCCTGATTAGCAGAAGGTTATACAAAGCCTGAACGGAACCCGTTCAAGAACCAGGGTTCTTTTGGTCAAAAAGGGCCATTACTAACAGCAGTCACCAATATTTAACTGATTTTCAGATCTCTCGGTCATTGTTACTCTGACAGTTATGACATGCGCACACGCACGCACACGCAAACGCACGCACAAAACAAAAAAAAGCAGACATTGACTGCGGCATCGTTTCAACAAGCTTCTGCAATGTCACAACATTTATTTCCGTCGATGGGGTTCAGGTCTGGACTCCGTGGTGGCCAATCCATGTGTGAAAATTATGTCTCATGCTCCCTGAACCACTCTTTCACAATTTGAGCCCGATTAATCCTGGCATTGTCATCTTGGAATATGCCCGTGCCATCAGGGAAGAAAAAAATCCATTGATGGAATAACCAGGTCGTGCAGTATATTCAGGTAGTCAGCTGACCTCATTCTTTGGGCACATAACGTTGCTGAACCTAGACCTGACCAACTGCAGCAACCCCAGATCACAGCACTGCCCCCACAGGCTTGTACGGTAGGCACTAGGCATGATGGGTGCGTCACTTCAGCCGCCTCTCTTCTTACCCTGATGTGCCCATCATTCTGGAACAGGGTAAATCTGGACTCTGGACTGTCTTCCATTGCTCCAGAGTCCAATCTTTAGCAAACTGAAGCCGTTTTTGCCGGTTTGCTTCACTGACAAGTGGTTTTCTTAAGGCTACACAGCTGTTTAGTCCCAATCCCTCGAGTTCCCTTCGCATTGTGCGTGTGGAGATGCTCTTACTTTCACTATTAAACAGATCCCTGAGTTCTACTGCTGTTTTTCTTCTGTTTGATTTCACCAAACGATCTCCGATCACGAGCATTCAAGATTTTTTTCCGACCACATTCCTTCCTCGAAGATGATGTTTCCTCACTGTTCTTCCACTTTTTAATAATGCGTTGGACCGTTCTTGACCCGATTTTAGTAGTTTCAGCAATCTCCTTGGATGTTTTCTCTGCTTGATGCATGCCAATAATTTGTACCTTCTGAAACAGATTGACATCTTTTCCATGACCACAGGATGTGTCTTTCCACATGGTTGTTTAACAAATGAGAAGCTACTCACTGCATCAGTTAGGGTTAAATAACTTGCTGCCAGCTGAAACGTAAATCACCCATGCAGTAATTATCCAGTGGGAGGCTCTTACATATTTGCTTAGTTAAATGCAGGTGGTGAATTTTTTTTTGGCCAGCCAGTGTATGTGTGTAAATACACACACACACACACACACACACACACACACACACACACACACACACACACTTTGACAGTTATCGTGTGTGTGTAACAACAACAAACAGATCTGCAAATCAGTTGAAAATTAGTGACTGCTGTTAGTAATGGCCCTTTTTGACCAAAAGAACCCAGATTTTTGAACTGGTTCCGTTCAGGTGTCGTAGAACCAAGCTGCTATTCAGGGAACCAGTCTGCATGCACCAGTTTTAATTTTTATAAATTATATTATCTTGCCAACCGGTGCGGACCACAGGAGGATGGGTTCCCCTTTAAGGTATTGGTTCCTCGAGGTCTCTTGCTCTGAGGGAGGTTTTCCTTGCCACTGTTGCCCTTGGCTCACTCATTGGGGGCTTGGACCTGGATTCTCTGTCAAGCTGCTTTACGACAAGGTCTGCTGTAAGAGGCGCTATATGACTATACCTTGACTTGACATCTAAGGAAGGAAGGGGACTTCCAGACAGCCCCTCCCCGCGTTAGAGCAACATTTTCAGTCTTGCTTTCGTAAGGTGTGTAGGATGGAAAGGTTTCTATTCATGGGGCAATGTGTCAACCTATCCGGAGGTCTTCTCACTTCCTGACAGAGCCGAAAGGTCACTGCTCGTCTCACAAGCGTTCTGAGCTTGATGGATTTAAGAGATGCTTCCGTTTTCTGATTCATAAGGTTATATGATTACTGCTACTGTTCACTGCTCATTGCTACTAACACTGATGCATGCTGAAATGACATCGCAAGTCACTAACTGAAACAACCCACACAACTCAGCAAGGTTTGTCAAAGGTGGTAGTTAAGTTGCTTTGGCAGTAGCAGCCTACAGTCCAAGTAGCTGATGTTATTCAGGGGTGTTTAGTAGTAGATTTACTTGGTACAACATTGTCACAATGCGCACCAGTAGCAGCCTGGACCCTTTGGAATCACATGGAATTCTGCAGTGCCTACTAATAAAATGTGATCTGATCATTTATCCAAGTCACAATTACAGACAAACACAATCTAACTAAACTAAGAACACACAAACAGTTGAACATTCATGTCATCCACAGTGCAGGCTAGGAAAAGTAAGTGAACCCTGGAAGGTGATAACCTGCTGACTCAACCCTCTAAGCCAGGTCCACTACTCAGGATGTCGAGGACACCGTTTAAAAGTAATGATGCACCGATATTGAATTTCTTGAGCCGATACCATACCCGATTATTAGCAATTTGTTGCTGCTGATACCGATATTAAAAACCGATAATTCAACCGTTTCACATTTTAAAAAAAGTTAACATTACAATCCATATATGGACTAAAAATTAATTTTACGCAGCAATAAAACAGGTAAATCATACATGCCGAATACTGTAAACATAAGTTTACGATAGCATTTTATTTTCTAGCCTTCCTTTAAAGGGGAAGGATCTTCATTTAAGCGTATTGAAGGCACAGACACCAACTAAAACTATTAAGAGTATAAGGACACTTATGACTGGGAAGCTCCAAGAAAGAATACAACCGCATGTATAACTAACTTTACAGTCAGCAACGGCAGATATTCTGCTTAAAACGTTTACCGGTATCTCGCACATATGCAGCTAGCACTCGCTTCTGTTCCAACAAACTCATCATTCACAACGTTGCTGTTCAAACTCGTATCTGTGCTTCTTTGAGACGGGAGCTAGCAAGATGGGAACTTTTAAAATGCCCCGACCAGCTTCCTCCCGATGGACATGTACTCTGAGTAAATGCTTCGTTAGCAGCAGAGACGTTTTTCGTGCTAATGCTAACTGTAGTTCTGCTGTTCTCTGCTTACACTGTGAAAGACTTCCTCACAGCAGAAATGTTCTCTCAGCACCATGGGGGCCGGAGCGTACATACATCAGTCGGTTGTAATATCGGACCGATGACGATAACTGGGGGAAAAAAAAAATTCCCATATCGGCAAATATATCAGCCGCCGATATATCGTGCCTCAAATATATAAAAGACCATTTGCAAATGGAGCTGATGTATTAAAATACAGGCCCAGGATTTAAACAAGGGCTAAAATCACCAAATCTCCAAGTCAAAGGTCACTCACCGCTCTTCAGGCAGATCATCTGGAGGGTTATTCGGTTTGAGGTGAATCCATTCACGTGTGGTGAGGTCCAGCCTGTGGAGATCTGTACTGTAGATGTAGCCTGTCGTCCCTCCGAACACATAGAGGAAGCCGTTTATTATGGCCATTGCCTGCATGGAGAAGAAAAGAATTAATGGATGAACCTTTTGTACTTTCTAGCACATTAATAAACACATGTTTGTTTATGTCAGTCAGTCATGTGTATATTGGTACCGCACTACAACACAAACTGCCGAAACCAAATTCCATGTGTGTGTCAACATACTTGGCCAATAAACCAGATTCTGATTGGTTTAGCAGTAGCTGTTTATGTGGTGAACTATGTAGATTCCTCTCTGTAGTCCAGCTCAGTTAATGATGGCTTCAATTCAAGACTAGTTACTTCTTTACACGATCAACCACGTAGGAATCTGCACCACATGAGCATAAGCATGTTTTGTTGTACTAGTTTTACCTGTCCATATATTCGGTTAGGTTTCTTTCCTCTGCAGTTGAGCAGCGACCACCTCTTGTATTTGACGTTGCAGACATGCACGTCGTTCCCATTGTTTTCTCCAAACGGGATTCCAGTGCCACCAAAAACAAGCAGGTTGTTACCGTGCAAAACAGCTGATGACACAAAGAAGAGAAGACTGCTTATTTAAACTTGCCCAACATACATATTCTCACACATGTGCGCACACTCGCGCATGCACGCACACACAATACTGTGCACAATTCTTAGGCTGGAAACACAGTACATAAAGACAAGCTCCCTGAGCTACCGCACAAACACAATACAACTGCAAGTTGCATTCTGAGTGCTGCAAGGGGAGCTATAGTGAGGGGTGTAGGGATAGTGTAAGGGGAGCTACAGATACAGTGTAAGGGGAGCTATAGTGAGGGGTGTAGCTATAGTGCAAGGGGAGCTATAGTGAGGGGTGTAGCTATAGTGTAAGGGGAGCTATAGTGTAAGGGGAGCTATAGTGTAAGGGGTGGAGCTATAGTGAGGGGTGGAGCTATAGTGAGGGGTGGAGCTATAGTGTAAGGGGAGCTATAGTGTAATTTAACGAGGAACTGATGGGACAAACTAGGTACTGCACAGTACTGCACATACAGTGTTCTACAACACATTATTCTAAATTCTATTTAGAATATTCTGGGTGCTTGAATTACCTGACATGGAGGCCAGCTCGGTGGGCATATAGCCCTCTGTGCGGATCTGCTGCCACGTCCCTGTGGCAAAGTGGTACCTCCACAGCTCCCTGAAGAGCGGATAATCCTCGTTCTCTGAGCCACCTGACTCATCGTAGTCCGGGTTGTAGCCTCCAAACACGTACAGGTTGGTGTTGTCAGCAACACAGCGGTGTCCGCTCCGTGCAGGGGGGGCTCGGTGACCTGCAAAGACAGAGCAATGAGTGGGTGAGGATGGGAGAGTCTGGGTAGAACTTTCACCTGTCCCCTGTGGAGCCACAAAATGGTGAAGTAAAGGGTTTCAACGTCACAGGCTCGCTTTTGGTACACTGTGAAACAGTCATTAGTATGTTTGTGATATGCAACCTCATATGACACATTTCCGCAGCGAAGTGGGTGGGGGGGGTAAAAGCAGCAGGTTTGGGTACCATTGTTGCGAGGGTGCTGTTGAACAAAAGGCAAAATGAAGTATTGTTCCCCGCAGATCCGTGTATGAGCTTGCGAAGACCCTCCAGCAACTGGCTCCAGTGTCTTTGCCACTATGGTTGCTATAATCATGAACATGTTCCACATGAAAATGGCTACTCGTATGGTTCCACGGCACAACAGAGAAGCCTGATCACAAGGCAAACGCAATTCACTGATGTATCTGACAGCACTTGTGAACAAGCAACCACACCCTTGCAAATTTTCAGCCTCAATATTTGCCTTGCCTCTGAAACGTGATCATAACGAAGCACCATCAAACCACACACGTGTGAGAGGCGTGAATACTTAGAAACCCAAACAGGACAAATCCTGCACTTGCAACCATGAAAGCTAAGCCGAAAGAGCCCAGGCAAAAGAGAAGTGGTTGGGCTGCACCAGAGTGAGGAAGAGCAGTGCTGAAGGGGTGGGTGGGGGGGTGGTGAGGCGGGACGGGACTGGGAGAGGTATGCAAATCAGCTCCCACAGACTCAAGTCTGGTTTTAGCATTGCCTAAGTGGGTATCGTTTTGTTTTCCTTTCGTTTGGTTCAGTCAAAAGGCCACGCCAGCTTTACCCACCTTCTCTTAAAAACCTGTTAGGGATCCGCAGGCTGGGGCATGGTTGGGCGAGGATTCGTTGAGCCTGAAGCCAGCGAACTCTCTTCTTAGAGCCTGTCACCACAATCACCGCAATCAGACAAACAAACAACAACAATAACAACAACAACGCAGGACAATGGTAGAAATTAAACAAACATGCACACATACACAGGACAAACACCACTGTAGCAAGTTTCACCAAAAGTTATGTTCTAAAATAACGGGATCAATGTAAACAAAAAACAAACAAAAAGAAAAAAGGATGAAGCTAAAACAACAACAACAACAACAACAACAACAACAACAACAACAAGCCAAGTAATCTTAATCACCAGTCCACTAACTGCATGAACGTTTCTTCTTCTCTATACAGAAGGGGACACTACCACCACAACGTGAAGTCACTGATACCTGACGAACTTCGATGATCGATGATACCATTCCCAATCGGCTCAAGCTTCAACTCTATTTTTTGCCACTGCCACCAACACCACTCTAAACATCTTAATCAGCTTTTATTAAATGCAGTAACACCCAGAAAGACACAGACTGTTGGCAGGTGGATTCAAGATGTTAACTGCAATATGAACTAGCATTATGCCAACAAATAAACAAACAAACAAACAAAAAAAAAAAAACCAGACTGAACGCTTCTCACTGAGGTGGTTTCCCTTTTTAGTGACTGTTCTGTAGCAGTTATGAGAACTGAAGATACATCACAGAAATGCTACAGAACAGTGACTAAAAAGGGAAACCACCTCAGTGAGAAGCGTTCAGTCTGGTTTTAATGGATCTGCCTCTAAAGGGAACACAGTGGTGATCATGCCAACATCGATCTGTATTCATATAAAACAGTGAAAAGTAAACAGCCTTATTCAGCAGGATTTCTCTCAAATGTCTTGGCTGCACATGATACAGCCTTGGTTTCCAGGTCTTACTAGTAGAGCCACATACACACATACACACATACATACATACACACATACATACATACATACATACATATTAGGGGTGTCAACATTAACGCATGCGATTAATCTGGAAACTTTAACACGTACGTTTCTTGTTTTTTATGCAAATTAATCAGTTTACCCCCAACTGCCTCCCGTAAATCACCGCCTTCTCAACTGCACTCATTCGCTTTAGATGTGGTGAAAACAGAGGACAGGCATTTCGCTGAAGCAGGCGCTGGCCAGTTTCTTGAAGTTGCGTGGGAGATAACTGACAAGGTCACCACTATAGGAACAGATAGTGTGCGCAATATGCTTGCAGCAGCGAGGAGTCTATCGTTCGAGCATACGCCCTGCATAGCACACATTTTACAGAGGGTCACCACAGTGGCTCTCCATGACAGCGGGTTTGCAGATGCTTTAGCCAAGTGCCATAAAGTAGTCTGACATTTCAGTCGACTGTTTCAGGTAATCTTATTCAACTAAGAGTGGAATTTATTTTGGGGGGGTTACTTTGCAAACAAATTACAGGCAAGCTGTTTACACTTGTTCTGTAGATGTTAATTTGTAACTGTATTATCCACAAACACAAATAAATCCTACTATTTTAAACTTCACAGAATACAAAAATCGTTTGACACCACTAATT
>JAVGWN010002210.1:0-11373 GCA_034552555.1 Semaprochilodus insignis
GTTGTCCAGCTGTCCTTGTTGTTGTGGGCTCGAGCGCAGACACGCCGCCAGCCACGCGACGCCTCGGAGATGGTCGGTCGCCATAGAGACGGTCTCGCGCCCGGACTCCAGAAGAGAAGAATAAAGAGAGCCGCGGCGCTCGAGCCTGGACCTCTTCCCGGGAGGTTACCGGAGGACTAAAGCCAGCCGGGTCTATCCTCCTCCGCTCCTCTCCTCCTCCGCTCCTCTCCTCCTCCTCTGGTCATGATGCTGCTGTCCGGACGTCTCGCGCTGTGGCTGCTGGTCAGCGGAGCCGCTCAGGCCGCGCTCGGGGCGCACGACGGCGTGTGTCCCAACGAGCTGAACGCCAACCTGTGGGTGGACGCGCAGAGCACGTGCGAGAGGGAGTGCGAGACGGACCAGGTGAGTTTCACACGAGCCCGCACGCGCACACTCTACCCAATAGCCTACGAGGCTGCAGAACGCTTGACGACCACCAGAGAGCGCCAAACACACACACACATGAGCAGAGTGGCGGTCAGGAGAGGGCACGCGACCTGCTGTGACCTGTAAACAAGCAAACAAACAACAACATAAACAATATAAACAACAGAGAGCATAAACACCAGGTAGGACAGGTCTGTTTGAAGTTGTTTACGATCAGTGATCAATATCAGACATCAGGCTGACCGCTCATGGACTACAGAAGCAGGAGCCACCAGGAAGAAACCAAACAGAGGCTGGAAATGAACAGCACACAGATCTAAACGAGGGGTCCACCTCTTTCCACGGAGGGTCTGCTCCTGCTCGCTCACCTTCGGAACCAGCCTGACCACCATGGAGCTTCCTGCTGCCCACCACTGTGCAGAAAGCTCCACCTGCATGAACCTCCTGGTGACACCTTCTTTAAGAAGATGGTTCTTCATAGGTTCCTTAGAAACGACGTTGGTTCTGTAGATACGCTCTTGTGCTGCATCATCACAGAGATGCTAGGATAGCTAGCGGGACTCTCCACAGAGGGAGGAGCTCATGGCTGGACTCCTTGTGTGGTCAGGAATAGGGTACGGTTGTGGTAACCTACTGAGACCTAGCTCACTGAGGTTCTCAGTGTGGTCCAAGTCACAGAGGCTTCCCATGTAATCTGTCCCAGCCGTCTCCTCACCGTCCCAGACCCAACACCTCCTACTGTCGCTGTCAAGTCCAGTCAGAACAGGTCTAAGGTCATGACTTAGCTTAGGAGCCCTACAGCCCAGCGCACACTGGACACGCCGCTGTCTTTAAAGGAGGTGTGCACACCTCTCACTCACTCAACCCCTAAACCGCTTTGTCCCTCGGGGGCGCAGGGGGTGCTGGAGTCTATCCCAGCGTTCACTAGGCAGAAGGCAAACACCCTGGACCCATCACACCAGCGCCGACACAGTTACTGAATAAACCCAAACGATACAAGGTGCCGCCCTTCAGAGCCCAGGCGTCGCCGGCGTGAGACAGTAGTGCCACTAGAGGGCAGCGTGACTCTAAACAGCCTGATGTGTTTGTTTGATCACAGCCACATTCTCAGAACCCAGAGGACCCAGATAGGTCCTAAACTCCGTCAGTCTGATTATTCAGTTGTTTGATCTGTGTCTCGTTTCCAGACCGAACCCCTCGGTGATTGATTGGTGATGCTTTGTTTGGTAATGTGAACTGGTCCTGACTATCTGGGGGCCCTTAGGGATGTCCTGCACTGGGGCCCCTCCTCCCACCCCAGTTATACCCACAGTATATATATACAGTGTCTCTTTACATCCTCCTAATGTTGAGGTAACTGTAATGACTGACCTCAGGCTTTAAGGTGGACTGGAGGAGTCCATAAACCGAAGTCATAGGCCAGCATAAGGGCAAAAGTCAAAACCAGGAAACTCACCGCAGGCTCAGGAATGTCGGGAGAACACACACAACAAGGCTTCGTGAGGACCGGCTGTGAGAGGCGTCTATACAAAGCCTCTAAATCAGCTAACGGAACGCGGAATGTAGGAGAATCAGTTAGAGCTGAGGTGACAGTGCCCTCTGGAGGCGGGGAGTGGAATCCCCAGGCAGGGATCTGACGATAACATGTGCAGCGAGAAGGGTCTGGGTTCAATTCCCCGGCCGGTAACGGGGTCCGGGGTCCACTGTGTGGAGTTCGCATGTTGTCCCGGGTCTCCTCCAGGTGCTTAAAGACATGCTGTCTCTGTGTGTCTGTCCTGTGATGGACCGGGGGCCTGTCCAGGGTGTTTCCTGCCCTCTGCCCAGTGAGCACCGGGACAGGCTACCGCACCCCCACCACCCAGAGGGATAAGCAGCTTTACGGATGTGTATGTGTGTGAACGCAGAGTCGCTGTGCTGCAGTTCGGCCTTGACAGATGTTCTCTCACACCTTTCAGTGAAGTCCCTGATGAGTTCTGAGATGAATCAGGCCGCGGACCACAGAGACTCGAACAGGAAATGACAACATGTTTCCACTAACACAGATAGGTATTCACCCTCACACTTCAGGTCAGCCCTCTGACACAGTGCAATTCCGCACCTCTGCTGTTCCACTAGGGCTCAGCTTTACCCGTCCTCTCGTTCCTACACTAAACCAGGCGTTACTGGGCTGCTTTACACCGGTACCGTTCTGATTGTGCGTCACTCCAGCTGTGACACCTCCAGCTGTTCATCAGAATTTTATCAAGGCGCACACGTACCGGATGAACAGGACGTGACCTTCTCAGCCTGAACAGCCCGTCACCTCAGAATCACAGACGAGTAAAACTCCTGCGGCTGCTTTCTCTCTGAGAACAGCCGTAAACACGCTAATGCTAGCCGTGCTAAGGTCACGCAGCAGCAGCGCCAGCTTCTCTAGAATCACACCCAAAAATCAATTCACCTAGACACACGTTCACCCCGAACCTGCTCCTGTTCCCGGGTAGAATTCCTGACCAGGTTTAGAGAGGAGCAGCGTGAGCAGCTTCAGCCTGTAGGTCTGCAGCTACAGCATGTAGAACCCCAGTCGTAGTAATGTTGGCACAGTGCTTAAATGCTAATGAAACCAGAACCCAGCAGTGGTTCTGGACTCCACTGTGTGTAGGTCAGTCTTACCCTGTGTTGGTGGACGCAGTGACGGACGGTGTTCACTGATAACGCTGATCCTGAGCCCGTGTGGTGACATCATCATAGAAACATACTGGTGCTGTCTGAGGGGTCAAAGGTCACCAAGTTGTGGTTTTCAGCCTTGGCTTTTACAGTGGTGATGATGTCCTGCACCGTAGAGGGTGAAACACCTGAAACCCTGCAGTCCCTGAGCGACGAACGTTATGATTAAGATGTTATCTGAACATTCCTAGTCTTAAATTGCTGGAATGTTGGAATCAGTTTCGGAATATTGTTACAAGTTGATAATGTTGTTTCTATTTTACACACTATTTTTCAATTCCCACATTTTTGGAATTGGATTTGTCAGATCGGAGGACTTTTGATTAAACAAATGTCCAGAAATGACAGAAGAAGCCATGCCGAAAGTGGGAATCCTATTCCAAGCTAACCGGAATGCTAATGTTTCGCAGGGCGTTGTTTCCAGAGAGCGTGACTGTTGATGTTCTGTTTCGTTGCAGGACTGTGCTGATTTTGAGAAATGCTGCACTAACGTGTGCGGCCTGCTCAGCTGTGTGGCAGCTCGTTTCTCCGATGGTTCTCCTGCGCTTCCTGATGGCCAATCAGGCACCAACACGTCAGAAGGAGCTGTAGCCAGCTGCACAGGTTACCTGTGCAACCAGCAGGGGGCGGTGTGTGAGGTGTGGGAAGGGCAGCCAGTGTGCAAGTGTCAGGATCGCTGCGAGAGTGAGCCCAGCTTCACCTGCGCTTCCGACGGCCTCACCTACTTCAACCGCTGCTACATGGACGCAGAGGCTTGCATCCAAGGTGTGACGTTGACAGTGGTCACCTGCAGGTATCACCTTTCTGCCCCAGCCACAAGCCCCCTGACCCCAGGGACCACTTCCCAGGCTACTCCCACTTCTTCGGCACCTTTCCCCCCAACTCTGTACTCCAACCCCCAGCACCAGGCCGTGTACCTGGGCGGCACCATTAGCTTCCACTGCGATGTCATTGGTCATCCTAAGCCCGATGTCACCTGGGAGAAGCAGTCAGAGCGGCGGGAACACTTGGTGATGCGTCCGGATCAGATGTATGGTAATGTTGTGATCACGAACATTGGCCAGCTGGTGGTCTACAATGCTCAGGTGTCAGACACGGGCATCTACACCTGCATTGCTCGCAATTCAGTCGGTGTCTTGCGTGCGGATTATCCCCTTTCTGTAGTCATCCGTGCGGAACATGACTTCTATGAGGAACTGGAGGCAGGTATGGAATCTCTGGGGCGGCCATTTTCACCCGCAGACTGCCTGGCGGATGTAGAGCGTGGCGATTGTGGTGAAACCCATGTTGACTGGCACTACGATACCTTGCTGGGATCCTGCCGGCCCTTTGCCCATGGTGGCTGCCCAGGTGGCCGAAACAGGTTCGAGACATATGAGGAATGCCAGGCAGCATGTCAGCGCGAAGGACTGGGCACATGCACACTTCCAGCCGTCCAGGGGCCGTGCAGGAACTGGGAAGCCCGCTGGGCGTACAATGGCATCAGCAAGCAGTGCCAGGCCTTCGTGTATGGTGGATGCCAAGGAAACACCAACAACTTTCGTTCCCGGACAGACTGCGAAGCGAGATGCCCTCAACCCAAGGCACGGCAGTGCCGAAGCTGCCGTCCGAAAGGTAGGCTGGTGCCCAGTCTGTGCCGCAGTGACTTTGCCATCGTCGGACGACTGACAGAACTGATCGAGGAACTCGACTCAGGAATCGCACGCTTCAGCCTGGAGCAGGTCCTGCGGGACCAGAAGATGGGCCTGGAGCTGTTCAAGGCTCGGCACCTGGAGGTGACACTGGCTCACATGGACTGGAGCTGCCCTTGCCCCAATGTCACGCTGCAGGAAGAAGGCCCTCTGCTGGTGATGGGTGAAGTGCAGGACGGCATGGCGGTGGTCCTTCCCCACAGCTACGTCCGGCCTGTAACCGACCGCAGAGTCAAAAAGATTCAAGAGGTCCTGGCCAAAAAGACCTGTGAGATGCTGCAGAGGTTTCAGGACTGACCCGTATTCCACTCATGCAAGTACTCTCTACCTGATCCGTGCTTTTCCAGTTTCTGGGTTTCTAGAACCTGCTGGTCTAGAACCAAGTGGTCATGGGGCAGGGTGATGTCATCTTCAGGTCAAATTAGACCAGACGGTACATGACACACCACGAAGAAACATGAGGGCAACATTTACTGTAGACACGTAACAGTCAGGTGCAGAACATCAGGTCATTTGCATCCAGCTAAGTAGAGATGTTCACTTCCTTTACCTGTTAGCATGTAGCATGTTAGCATGTGTCTGTTGACTTCTGTGTCTTGGCTTAAGGAACTCCCAACTTGGGATCTCAGGTTGGCGGCTAATAAAAAAGGTTCTGCTCCCGAGAACCAGCAGCATAAAGAACAGTTAATCGTTATCTCTTAGTTTGTTAATGATAGTTAATAATTAATAATTGTTATTTGTGCATTAATAAGAGCCACTGTGTGAATGTTTAATCATCTACTACGTGATATACAGATAATTAAAGAACCATAAATATGAAAACGACATGTGTCTTTATAACTACATCATAAAGTGACATGGTTTATTAATTAATTAATGAGTGATTGTAATTAAAGTCATTTTTAGTGTGTACGTCACTGAACGCTGGTTAATCATTAAAGCGGTGCTGTTTATTAATGCTGTCTTGTTGTTGTTGTCACTGTTTACACACTTCATAAACACCAGCTGCTGTTTGCACTGTGTGAAGTGATCTAAAGATAGCTGAACTTGAATGTAGGATGAAGTTTGTGTTCCACAGTGATGATACAGAGCTGGTAAATGGTCAAAGAGTTTCATTCCAAAATTCTGTTTTGTTGATTCGTAATAATTTTGGATAAACAGTTTTTATAATGTTAAGCTCATTTTTCTCTAATAAAGATGGTGTTAATAATGATACTGATACTGAGTGTTTGAGTATTTGAGTATTTGATGTGAGTGAGTATTTGAGTATTTGTGTATTTGAGTGAGTGTTTGAGTATTTGAGTATCTGTGTATTGAGTATTTGGGTGTTTGAGTATTTGAGTATCTGTGTATTGAGTATTTGGGTGTTTGTTGAGTATCTGTGTATTGAGTATTTGGGTGTTTGAGTATTTGTGTATTTGAGTATCTGAGTATTTTAGTATGTGTGTATTTGATTATTTGAGTGTTTGAGTAATTTAGTATTTGAGTATTTTCAGTCTACACTAGATAACAGATCTGCAGCTTATGGTTTAATTTGGGTGTGTATATATATACACAGTGGGGCAAAAAAGTATTTAGTCAGCTGCTGATTGTGCAGGTTCTCCTACTAAAGATGAGAGAGGTGTGTAACTTCCATCACAGGTACACGTCAACTATGAGACAAAATGAGAAGATAAATCCAGGAAATCACATGTAGGATTTTTAAAGAGTTTATTTGTAGATTATGGTGGAAAATAAGGATTTGGTCGATAACAGAAGTTCAACTCAACACTTTGTAACATAACCTTTGTTGGCAATGACCGAGGTCAAACGTTTCCTGTAAGTCTTCACCGGGTGTGCCCACACTGTAGCTGGTATGGCCCATTCCTCCATGCAGATCTCCTCTAGAGCAGTGACGTTTTGGGGCTGTCGCTGGGCAACACGGACTTTCAACTCCCTCCACAAATTGTCTATGGGGTTGAGGTCTGGAGACTGGCTAGGCCACTCCAGGACCTTGAAATGCTTTCTACGGAGCCACTCCTTCATTGCTCGAGCGGTGTGTTTGGGCTCATTGTCATGCTGGAAGACCCGGCCACGTTCCATCTTCAATGCTCTCACTGATGGAAGGAGGTTTTGGCTTAAACTCTCAGGATACATGACCCCGTTCATTCCTCCCTCAACACGGATCAGTCCTCCTGTCCCCTTTGCAGAAAAACAGCCCCAGAGCGTGATGGTTCCACCCCCCGGCTTCACAGTACGTATGGTGTTCTTGGGATGCAACTCAGCATTCTTCTTCCTCCAAACACCACGAGTTGAGTTTTTACCAAAAAGTTCTATTTTGGTTTCATCTGACCACATGATATTCTGGCAAACTTCAGACGGGCCTGGACATGTACTGGCTTAAGCAGGGGGACGCGCCTGGCACTGCAGGATTGGAGTCCCTCTCGGCGTAGTGTGTTACTGATGGTAGCCTTTGTTACTTTGGTCCCAGCTCTCTGCAGGCCATTCATCAGGTCCCTCCGTGTAGTTCTGGGATTTGTGCTCACCGTTCTCATGATGGGATGAGATCTTGTGTGGGGCCCCAGATCGTTTTCTTACAGTCGCTCCCACAGCTGATTGATTCACACCCACCCGCTCGCCTGTTGTAGAGTCACTCTTCCCAGCTTGGTGCAGGTCGACAGCTCTTTGGTCTTGGCCATGGCTGAGTTTGGAGTCTGACTGTTTGAGGCTGTGGACAGGTGTCTTTTATACAGGTAACGAGGTCAAACAGGTGCCATTTATAGCAGTAACGAGTGGAGGACAGAAGAGCTTCTTAAAGGAGAAGTTACAGGTCTGTGAGAGCCAGGAATCCTGCTTGTTTGTTATTGACCAAATCCTTATTTTCCACCATAATCTACAAATAAACTCTTTAAAAATCCTACATGTGATTTCCTGGATTTATCTTCTCATTTTGTCTCATAGTGAAGTGTACCTGTGATGAACATTACACACCTCTAGTCTAGGAGAACTTGCACAATCAGCGGCTGACTGAATACTTTTTTGCCCCACTGTGTGTATGTATATATGGGTGTCGTGTGGGTGGGGGTTATTCTGTTTGACATCTGATATCACCCACACCATCTCTGATGTTCTGATGTTCTGCATGTCTTTATCTCTGTGGTCTGTCGCCTTGGAGATGAACTTTATCACTCTTCTCAGGATGTTCCAGGCAAGGAGATGAGAAACACGCCTCCATCACAGGCTCCTCTCAGGCTCCTCTCAGGCTCCTCTCAGGCTCCTCTGAGGTTCTCAGGAGGCCTCTGATCTCTCTGGCGCACTTTCAGGCTTATAATTCAGCCACACTGCACTGAAACGATTACACATTCTAGAATAAAGAACCGCCTTAGACTTTATTGCATCAAGGAGAGGAACTGCCATATGAGAATCGCAAATCTGGGTTCTAAAAAACCATTGCTTCTTCCTGTGGTTCTAGTGGGTTCTTAATATTTAATTTTATGTGTCACACATTTCTCTGTGATTTAATTAGACTCTTTGGGTTCTCACTATCATAAAGCCCAAAATAGCAACTTAGTACTTAACTGCACATTACACTAACCTGGTGATTATCTAGAACATGTGGAACATTCCTGTGTTATTTAGTTATATTTATTTAGACAGACTGTTTGTGTTCTCAACATCATGATACCCAAAAAAATGACCTAGTACTTTGAAGACTGTACCTCACAATAACCTGGTGAATTTGTACATCACACTAACCTGGTAATTATCTAGAACATATGGAGCATATGGAAACCATCACACTTCATTCTGGCACCAGCTCTTCCGTCCACTCCTCAGGAAGTGCCAGCCTTCCTCACCCATCGCCGTGCTGGAGAGAGAGGTCATTGCAGTCATGCTCCTTGTGGTCACCTGCTGTCCAGGCATCCTCGCTGTCACCTCGTTTACTGTCCCCTCCAGTCACCGCTGCAGAGCCTTGCTGTACAGTCCTCACCACCCATCCTCACTGCGCTGGTTCTCCAGAGCACTCTGGGAGTATGTGGTAGCACCATTTCTGTCCGTACCACTGGAGGTGCTGTCCCACCCCTCACACCAGCAGCGATGGACGACCACGGGAGTTAAAGTAGCGATCCCCCAGGGTAAGATCCTCCTTCCGGGGTCAGTGTGAGTTCCTCCCTTTAGACCTCCACTGGAGTAACAGTACTAAAGTATGTACCTTCAAATGTACTTAAGTATGGAGAGTAACAGGAGCATGATTTATTATGGCTCTAATGTCCTATTATCATTTCTGGAACAAGACTCTTAATCAGCTCAGTGTAGGTGAAGAGACTCGAGTGTCTCTCAGTCCACCAGTCTTTAATAGAAGATCAGTAATTAGTCTGACACTGACGTCTATTACAATCACCATCAGCACAGAACACTGAAGGAGAACAGGTTCTGTTAGCTAGAACCAAGCTCTGTCTGCACCAACTCCTCTGAAGGCCTATAGAGCCCTGAGGGTTCCCCGAAAGATGAAGCACCCCAGCTGAAAGGATTCCAAGTTCCCTCTGAGTTGGAGAGCACGTGTCTGCTGAGATATGTCAGACCAGGCACAGAAGGAAGTGTTGCACCATGAGGCCTCAACATTGCAACACCCAGACCAACACCTCCCGAGCGAGTGTGTCTGTGCGAGTG
Source organism: Semaprochilodus insignis (assembly GCA_034552555.1). Lineage (NCBI taxonomy): Eukaryota > Metazoa > Chordata > Actinopteri > Characiformes > Prochilodontidae > Semaprochilodus > Semaprochilodus insignis. The sequence continues at coordinate 9,474 of JAVGWN010002210.1, forward strand.
TTGCAAGTGTTGAAGTTAGATCACAGCTTTGTCTGTGTGGTACACCCTTCCTTTACCGCCTGCTGCTGAAGCGCGTGAGAACATCGCAGAACCGTGTAGGAGCAGCTCCGTAACAGAGCATGTACTGCAGTATAGGAACAGATACACAGTACAATGAAACACAGCCTATCGGAGAACTGAGTGGGTGTGGCCTAATATTCTAATGAGTTTGTAGGAGCAGGGAGTTTAGGATTAGGCTTCAGCTGTTTTGGGTTATTCTTTAGGGGTTAGGGATTAGGGTTTAAGGATGAGGTATTATGCTTTAGGGGTTAGGGGTTAGGATTAAGGGATGTGGTATTATGCTTTAGGGGTTAGGGATTAGGATTGAAGGATGAGGTATTGGGCTTTATGGGTTAGGGATTAGAACCAAGGAGTTGGGGATTAGGCTTCAGCTGTTATTAATTTGACTTTAGAGGTGAGGTATTAGGCTTTAGGGGTTAGGATTAAGGGGTTAGGGATTAGGATTAAGGGGTTATGGATTAGGATTAAGCAATGAGGTATTATGCTTTAGGGGTTAGGATTAAGGGGTTAGGCATTAGGATTAAGGGATGAGGTATTATGCTTTAGGGGTTAGGGATTAGGATTAAGGGATGAGGTATTAGGGTTTAGGGGATAGGGATTATTATTAAGGGATTAGATAGATTTTAGGGGTTAGGGATTGGGTTAGAGATTCGATTTTGGGATTAAACTTTAGCTGTTATTGATTATAACAGGGATAAGGATTAAGGGGGTTTTGATTAGACTTTGGTTTAAGGATCAGGTTTTGGGGATTCGGATTACACATTTGTAATCTGAAGGTGGTTTGTGGTTTGAAGGTTTAAAGACTAGGGCTAGAACTAAGGAGTTAGTGGTTAGGACTGAGGTCTGTCTTTAGGCCTCTCAAATTAGGGATTAGGGTTAAGGTCTTGGGGACTAGGATTAAGGAGTTAGGGTTAGGTTTTAGGGGTTAGTGATTAAGACTAAAACATTACCAAGAACAGAATTAAGAGTTAGAGATAAGCAACAAGGGGTTTGAGAAACAGCTTCGGCTGTTCTTTATTAGGTTTTAGAGGCTGGGGGTTTAGGATTAAGGGGTTTGGGAATAGACTTTGTGGTTAAGAGATGATGCTTCAGAGATTAGGATTAAATGGTTGGGATTAGGCTTTAGGATTAGGCCTCTCTCTCTGTCCCTCTCTCTCTCTCTCTCTTCTGAACTTTCTGTTTGCTAGTCCAAAACTGGTGATTTGGTGCGGTAGGAAGAACAAGGTCGGGGGTGTGGGGGGTCAGATGGCGAGGGGGTTTGTTCTACGGCGACTCCGGATGGAACCTGCCTTTATATACTTACGGATGATGTGGACTCCTGTTTTGCTGTGTGGGGTTTGGGGGTTATATCTGTGAACCTGACCATCAGGATGGGTTTGTCCTGAACTTGTGGAGTAGCGCTGTGGTAGTGTGGAGGTGTGGTAGTGTGCAGGTGTGGTAGTGTGGAGGTGTGGTAGTGTGGAGGTGTGGTAGTGTGGTGGTGTGGTAGTGTGCAGGTGTGGTAGTGTGGTAGTGTGGAGGTGTGGTAGTGTGGTGGTGCGGTGGTGTGGTAGTGTGCAGGTGTGGTAGTGTGCAGGTGTGGTAGTGTGGTGGTGTGGTAGTGTGCAGGTGTGGTAGTGTGGGGATTGACTGTTTAAAATTCTGTGTTTTTTTGTTTTCAAGAGTTTGATGTGAATTAAAGGTGTTTCAAAGTGAAAAGTTTCTCTCTCTCTATATATCTCTCTTTCTCTATCTCTCTCTCTCTCTTTCTCTATCTCTCTTTCTCTATCTCTCTCTCTCTCTGTCTCTCTCTCTCTCTCTTTCTCTATCTCTCTCTCTCTCTTTCTCTATCTCTCTTTCT
>JAVGWN010002212.1:0-11371 GCA_034552555.1 Semaprochilodus insignis
GTGAGCAGTGATGTCCTCCATGAGTCATCCTGTTAGTGCAGCACCATTGGCAGACGGCTGCACCACGCAGGACTACATGCACACAGACCGTTACCACGACTGTCCTTAACACCACGTCACCGTCACCAAAGACTGCAATGGTGTGGTGCCAGACTGTCATGGAGTGACTCAGAATGGCAGCGGGTCATCTTCAGTGACGAGTCCCGCTTTAGTCTTGGTGGAGACGACCAACGAATCCGTGTGTGGAGGCACCGTGGTCAGCACCAAGACGTCAAACATCCAGAAGGCCTGGTCTCACTCCACCTCCACCCTTACAGCACCATCTGCAGGAACTGTGTGAGGATATTCAAGCTGCATGGGATGGATTATCACAGGACACCATTAGGAACCTCTACAACTCCATGCTGAGACGTCAGACATGGCGGCCTGACGCCATACTGAGAGACAGACTTCTGTATGTGTAGCTCAATAAATATTGATCATATCAGTCTAAATTTATCATCATTTATTGATCCTGGTAACCTTTATCTTCCTCCCGAACAGCACTGCAACCCCACACCTCCTTCTGGGTGCATTAATGTAAATTTAGATTAAGTAAGTCACTAAGATTCTTTTGTAAGAGTCTTTTGTATGTCACACGTAGATATTTACCTTGTGTTGGTCGGATGTGAGATCGTTAGATGTCACTTGATGAGCAGAGCTTTCGATGGTGTACTAATCTGGTCCTGCTGGTGTGTAAACCCCTGCAGTGCTCTAGGCGGGCTTTAGAGCCGTGGGGAAACACTGCAGCGAGAGGGTGAGCTATATTTAGATCACGATTCTCCAGAAGCTCTGCGTCATGCGGCTGCTTTCCACGGTTCTGAGCTCCAGAGGCTCATTATCAATTACAGCCGGTCCCTCACCTGCCATCCACACACCTGCACACGCAGGAACACTCATTCATGTACACCATGGTGTCCATTTATGCTGCGAATGTTGCGAACCTGCATGTTAATTCTCTCCAGATCCCCAATTCGGAGGCAGAAATCGGTCCAAAATCAAATTGCAAATTGCATTTTTTAAGAGCAAAGAATAATTTGTAAATTAAATTAAATTAAATTAAATTAAATTACATTTTAAAAGATCTTATTGTGTTTATGTGTGTTTCTATTTATTCTGATGTTCTGAAGTGCTTTTCCAGGCAATAACACACGGAGTTAATAGTTTTAAACCATTTTAAAGACCTGTGTATGTACTTTATTGTACATGCACGCAGACCATTACAACGACTGTCCTTAACACCACGTCAACGTCACCAAAGACTGCAATGGTGTCGTGCCAGACTGATATGGTGTTGTATATATATATATATATATATATATATATATATATATATATATATATNTATATATATATATATATATATATATATATATATATATATATATATATATATATATATGTTTATTGTAGCACTGTGGTGGAAAAAGATACAGGACACATACCACCTTAAGTAATGGCTGAACACAGCAGCAGCAAAGAAACCACCAGCAGCACTGAACAGTCGAGATACCAGGCAGGTCATTGACAGTAGACACCAGCACTGCACTAACCAGCCCCTCAGCCCAGCACAGAATGATACCACCAACCTTGCCACACATAATAAAGTCCACCCAGTCACAACTACACTCTCTCACTGTGAGTCCACCACTTAACTAGAGCTTACTACTTAACCAGTGTCTACAGGGCAGAAATGTACAACATCTACATGCAGTGTAAGTTAATGGGACCGGACTTCTTAGGAAGTCATTTCTTTTGATCCATTCATCATGAAATGGGCATAACGATGTAAAGGACCACAGGTGCTTTCAAATTACATCAAACACTGAAAAGTGACCAAAAAAATGGAGAGACAAGGTTTGGTTCTGACGCAAAGCCTTGTACCTCCAAAGCAGCTGTCCTGGAGAGGGGAACAACATTTCTACTGGTCTTTGGGGGACTCTGACACCGCATTAAGGGCAGCTGGCACAAAATACGGAAAAGAGAAATGAGATATGAGCCTTAAATGTGTTTGCTCAAATTTTTACATGAATAAAATACAGTATGTTACATCAACACAGTTCTGTCTTCCAGTGTGCTTTGGCAGTCACTATGCGGATGTAATGAATCTTATTCCCAAGGTACGCATTTGTTCAGTGCGTGAAATCCCCTGATGGTATTTGGGGGGGGTCCCACGTTGGCTGGCTGCTTCCTCATTTACATTTTACAACTTACAAGGTTACTCATATGACAGGGAGGTCAATGTAGTGTTAGGAGTCTTGCCCAGGGACTATTATTGGTGTAGCACAGCATAGTCACCCTGATCAGGAATCGAACCCCCATCTCCCACATGGGTTGGTAACTCCGTGGTGGGTAGAGGTGTTATCCGCTGAGCCACACCAGTCTCCTCACTCATCAAAGTGGCACTGATGCTAATATCAATGGTAACAAAAGGTTTTGTTTAGCAGCTCTTGTTCTGAAAAAGCTCTTTTCTAGTTTGGTAGGTCTTCCACACATGAGATCTTACTCATCATCTCCTCTTCTGTCACTCTGAGAAACCAGTAACTATTCACTCTTTCCACCGAATGGGAAATTTGGTCTCATAATCGCATAGTAAGGCATGGGTAGAGTTTCTAGGCTATCTAGGCTATGAAGGACCAACTGGGTGAACCAGTTTGCCACAGTGCCACTGTGAGGCCAGACAGTGCTGCATCACTACTTAAGTAAGAAAATCAAAGACTGGTTGTGGGGTAGCAAAACAAACAGCTGAATTCAGCTTTCTTGAATTTGTATTGGGGCGGTGCAGTGGGTAGGGCCTGGGTTCGATTCCCCCTTCATCCGGGCTCCTTTCTGTGTGGAGTTTGCGTGTTCATCCTGTTTCTCCCTGGTCTCCTCCCAAAGGCATGCAGTTAGGCCTATTGGAGGTCCTTAATTTCCCCCTAGATATGTGTGTGAGTGAACGTGTATGTCTGCGCGACTGCCCTGCAATGGCCTGGCGGCCTTTCCAGGGTGTTTCCTGCCTTCTGCCCAAGCACTGCTGGGCGCTGCAACCCAGAAGGATTAGACAGTAAATTTATTAATTTGTATTTGAGTGTCTACAGACAGATTTTTTTTTTTTCAGAATTTTGATTCTGAGATATTTAGAGGGTCTAAGAGGTTAAATAGGGGGTCCCGATCCCCCGGTATATTACACCTTACATTTGATTCAAATATATTTAAAGCATTTCAGAGCATTTTATTCAGTTTCATCGATGCACAACATATGGTGATATTCCTAAATGAGATAAGTGTAAGGTTAAATATATGAGTATATAGTAAATATAGACAGTGACAGATTATAAGGCCAAATTATACACCATGTATTAACCAATCATGAAGCTGTAGTATTACTGACAGAATAGCACATCTTACCTGAACTGTTACCTGAACACACTGACACCTCTGAAATATCAGGAATGCCCGAAAGTGACATAGTCAACTCAAAGACACCCTAGAAAAACATACACCCATCATCAAAAGAACAGCTGCACCCAGAAGGAGGTGTGGGATTGCGGTGCTGTTGGGAAGGAAGATAAAGATTACCAGGATCAATAAATGATGATCAATTTAGACTGATATGATCAATATTTATTGAGCTACACATACAGAAGTCTGTCTCTCAGTATGGGACGCCAGATGTCTCGGCATGGAGTTGTAGAGGTTCCTAATGGTGTCCTGTGATAATCCATCCCATGCAGCTTGAATATCCTCACACAGTTCCTGCAGATGGTGCGGTAGGGGTGGAGGTGGAGTGACACCAACAAACCGTTCATCTTGGTGCTGACCACGGTGCCTCCACACACGGATTCGTTGGTCGTCTCCACCAAGACAAAAGCAGGACTCGTCACTGAAGATGACCTGCTGCCGTTCTGAGTCACTCCATGACGGTCTGGCACGACACCATTGCAGTCTTTGGTGACGTTGACGTGGTGTTAAGGGCAGCCATTTTAACAGTCCTGCCTCTTCACCTTCAGACTGTACAGTCTTGCTTGGTCTGTATGAAATCTTGTTACGAGACTGAGTGCTCTGGAGTGCCCCCTCTGGTGTGTTATATTCCTAATGTGGTTGTCTCATCGAACACACCTGATTTAGCCCGTTAGCTAATTATCAAGCGGCTCATTGGTTGGATCCCTGAAGGTAGAGGAACCCTGAAAATGTGCGCCACAAAGGGTCACCAGGACTCGGACTGCGAACCCCTGCTTTAGAACTTTAAATCTCCTAAATACAGTAAATACTATGTGGTGAGTCTCATCACACCACAGCATTCTGACAACTGGGATTCAAATCCATGGACAGGTAGCACTGTTACTGTTTTTGGATGCCTTTGGAAATCTCTGTTTGCATTATGTAGCAAAATTTAATTTAATAATTTAGTTTACTGCATGATTAAGTTGTCTTTTTCCTCTTTTTGCCCCCCAAATGTCTGCGCATGGGCCTGCTTCTAATGAGGACTATAGAAACAACGGCTGAACGTGTTGAGACGCGTGTCAGACTCCATTAGAGTAATGTGTCAGTTGATGATTGTTGTCCTGTGTGAGTGTGAAAGTGGAATAACGTCAGTGTGAGAGCGCCGATATGAAGAAGTAACGATCAGAGACCCGCGGACAGGCAGTGCATGCGTATGTGACCAGACAGTGTGTTTTGGACAGGTATGTTGTAGGACCGTGTGTGGTTTGTTTGTACAGCGTAAGCATGTTGTGTGAGTATGAATAAGTAATCAGGAAATGTACAGATATTAGACAAACCGATCTTTATCTTGAAACTTGCCAGTCAAGAAAACTTTCTTGCAGGTTTTTGTAAGTTAGAGGTAAGTTAAAGAAATTTTAAAGGACAAGTGAGTCATTTTACAAGAACATGTGGGTTGCAGAGTGTCTGAAGGACAGCAGGGTTGTAGAAGTTCTGAAGGATGTGTGAGGTGTAGAGGTTTTGGAGGACAGGTGGATTTGTAGAGTTGCTGGAGGACAGGTGGGTTTGTAGAGTTGCTGGAGGACAGGTGGACTGTAGAGTTGCTGGAGGACAGGTGGACTGTAGAGTTGCTGGAGGACAGGTGGGTTGTAGAGTTGCTGGAGGACAGGTGGGTTGTAGAGTTGCTGGAGGACAGGTGGGTTGTAGAGTTGCTGGAGGAAAGGTGGGTTGTAGAGTTGCTGGAGGACAGGTGGGTTGTAGAGTTGCTGGAGGAAAGGTGGGTTGTAGAGTTGCTGGAGGACATGTCTTGCCAAGGCCTTGTTGGAATAATGTGGAGTGATATAGTATTACCTCATTTCTGAGGAGCTGTCAATCAAAAGCAGTATGTTTGTGGAAGGACAGGCGAGCGTCTCGATACAGGAGCGTGACGGAGAAAGCAAACAGAGCTCCTCATCGTGATGGACAGACGAGATGACTTTGGCTATTTCTGCGGCGTCCTACGGTGGAGAGGCACCACAGACGCGGGCTGATTTATAAAGCCCTCCTGGTTGAGAGGAGGTTATATATAGTCGGTAATGAGAGCGTCTCTGACACTATAATTGACTGCATTCTCATAATGACCTCTAATCATATTCATTTCATTTGCAAGGAAAATTGCGTCTTTCTTTCCTCTTCACTGATTCTCTCTTGCTCTCTCATTCTGTTTCTCTCTCCATCTCTCCCTCTGTCTCTCTTTCTCTCTCCGTCTATCTTCAAACTAGAAGAAAATAACCTCTTATTGTTGACATCACGACTTTATATTAATAATGAGCTGCATGCGGTACATGCCTATATGTCTTTTTATTATCTATTAATTTATGTCAAAGGTTCTTTAAAAATCGTAAAATCTTATAATCTATATGGCTACTGGTCATTGTGATGAAATCACAGGTGGGTCAACCATAGAAAGTCCAAACAAATGTGGGATTTTGAGTTTCAGGTGAGTTTGTAGATTCTCAGAAGGACAGGTGAGTTTGTAGAGCTTCAGAAGGACAGGTGAGTTTGTAGAGTTTCAGAAGGACAGGTGAGTTTGTAGAGCTTCAGAAGGACAGGTGAGTTTGTAGTGTTTCAGAAGGACAGGTGGGTTGTACAGTTTCTGGAGGACAGGTGAGTTTGTAGAGCTTCAGAAGGACAGGTGGGTTTGTAGAGCCTCAGAAGGACAGGTGAGTTTGTAGAGTTTCAGCAGGACAGGTGTGTTTGTAGAGTTTCTGAAGAACAAGTGTGTCTGTAGAGTTTCAGCAGGACAGGCGGGTTTGTACAGTTTCTGGAGGACAGGTGTGTTTGTACAGTTTCAGAAGGACAGGTCTTGCCCAGGCAGTAACGTGGTGGGATGAGTTGAGCCCTTGAGGTGCAAGGTTACCTTAGTTACCAGCAGCACAGTTACCGCTAGCAACTAAAACTAAGGCTAGCTAGGTTGCGAGCTAAACTAGCTTGCTAAAATGATCTACAACAGAAAAGTTGTTGTCTAATTAGGATGAGCAAGTCTTCTCACATCACCGACTAAAATTAAGGCAGAAAATAAGAGAGGCCATACGCTACACTGGCATCATCTCTCATAGTGTTGTTGGTTATTTGCAAGGATAAAAAAAGACAAATGTTACATAAATAATTAGATTTCTCATTAAAATAAACACAATAACTAATTCATCTATAGAGAAACGCACTGTAAAGAAAAGTATACTGCAGCCGTAAACTGCTGAAAGTACTTCCTGTACTAGCTTGAATATTATCCAACGGAACACTAAGCACGGTTGTAAGTCGCTCTGGATAAGAGCGTCTGCTAAATGCCGTAAATGTAAATGTAAATGTAAATGAAAGGGTACAGGAACTTTCCGTCTGCTGGTTTTTATGTAGGGTATGTGTGGTTTGAGCCAATTATTGCATATACATGTTAATGCATGGTCCCATCTCTCAGCACACATTGTCCCATCTCTCAGCACACTTGGTCCCATCTCTCAGGACACATGGTCCTATCTCTCAGTACACATGGCTCCATCTCTCAGCACACATTGTCTCATCTCTCAGGACACTTGGTCCCATCTCTCAGGACACTTGGTCCCATCTCTCAGGACACTTGGTCCCATCTCTCAGGACACATGGTCCCATCTCTCAGTACACATGGTCCCATCTCTCAGGACACATGGCCCCATCTCTCAGGACACATGGTCCCATCTCTCAGGACACTTGGTCCCATTTCTCAGTACACATGGTTCCGTCTCTCAGTACACATGGTCCCATCTCTCAGGACACATGGTCCCGTCTCTCAGGACACATGGTGCCATCTCTCAGGACACATGGTCCCATCTCTCAGGACACTTGGTCCCATCTCTCAGTACACATGGTTCCGTCTCTCAGTACACATGGTCCCATCTCTCAGCACACATGGTCCCATCTCTCAGGACACATGGTTCCGTCTCTCAGTACACATGGTCCCATCTCTCAGCACACATGGTCCCATCTCTCAGGACACATGGTGCCATCTCTCAGGACACATGGTCCCGTCTCTCAGTACACATGGTCCCGTCTCTCAGTACACTTGGTCCCATCTCTCAGGACACTTGGTCCCATCTCTCAGGACACATGGTCCCATCTCTCAGGACACATGGTCCCATCTCTCAGAACACATGGTCCCATCTCTCAGGACACATGGTCCCATCTCTCAGCACACATGGTCCCATCTCTCAGGACACATGGTCCCATCTCTCAGGACACATGGCTCCATCTCTCAGGACACATGGCTCCATCTCTCAGGACACATGGCTCCATCTCTCAGGACACATGGTCCCATCTCTCAGTACACATGGTCCCATCTCTCAGGACACATGGTCCCATCTATCAGGACACATGGTCCAATCTCTCAGTACACATGGTCCCATCTCTCAGTACACATGGTTCCATCTCTCAGGACACATGGTCCCATCTCTCAGGACACATGGTCCCATCTCTCAGTACACTCAGGGGTCCAAGTAGAGATGAATAGGGAAATCGAGTGTAGTGAAGATGTCACCTATGTCCCTAGATTATGACCTGGGCAATGCCTTACACCTAACATTACCTCAACACTTGGAATTTAGCTGGTTAAAAGACATTGATCTTGTACACATTTGATTGGGGTTGTACTTTAACCAGGATGGATTTCTAGCTGAGAGAGGTTCCTTTTTGGGGGACAGCTGGGCTGCGTGGGAATGCTCTGTCCACACTGAATGGACTGCTACCTCGAGGCATTGTAGCAGCCTGATAGCGATGGGCAGGAGAGATATGGGAGGCCACTGGCAGGTCCATATTGAGAGATTATAAGATAAGAATTTTCCTCTCTCTGTTCCATTGAGACCAATGCAGGGGTCCCATTAACGTCACTCAGTGGGGGTGGGGGTTTGATTATAGCTGGAGGATCCAACAGCAACAGCATAACAACAGCAACAGCATAAGAGAGAGAGAGAGAGAGAGACAAGACGAGGTCAGGAAGTTAACGGAAAATAACAGCAGAGTGGTCTCAGAGAGAGAGAGCAGGACATCCATGAGTGAATGAGAAACAGCTTTTGCAGTTTTGCCTACAGTTTTATTCTTACACTGTGATCAGATAGAGTCTGTACTCTCTTGTATATAGCTAAAAACTGTAGATCAGTTATAAGCTGAATTTTAAAGCCTGAATTATGGCTACATTTCTGTCCACTGTTATAGATCACTGTGTATCATACAGCAGAAATGTTTACAAGCCTTTTGCAAGTGTGAGTCGAGAATCAAGTATGTGGGCTGCCAGTCCGAGCACAGTCTCAAGTTTCCATGGTTTGGGTGCTGAGTAGAGTTTCTAGTTCCTCTGAGGTACGAGTTCAAGTTGAGTCATAGTTTTAGACATGCAAGTCTGAGTCAAGTCTTAAGTCTCTGAGGTGTGAGATGAGTCTGAGTCTCTGAGGTGTGAGTCTGAGTTAAGTCTGGGTCTCTGAGGTGTGAGTCTGAGTTAAGTCTCTGAGGTGTGAGTCTGAGTTAAGTCTCTGAGGTGTGAGTCTGAGTTATGTCTGAATCTCTGAGGTGTGAGTCTGAGTTGAGTCTCTGAGGTGTGAGTCTAAGCTGAGTCTCTGAGGTGTGAGTCTAAGTTGGGTCTCTGAGGTGTGAGTCTGAGTTATGTCTGAATCTCTGAGGTGTGAGTCTAAATTGAGTCTCTGAGGTGTGAGTCTAAGTTGAGTCTCTGAGGTGTGAGTCTGAGTTGAGTCTCTGTAGTGTGAATCTGAGTTGAGTCTCTGAAGTGTGAGTCTGAGTTGAGTCTCTGAGGTGTGACTCTAAGTTGAGTCTCTGATGTGTGAGTCTGAATTGAGTCTCTTAGGTGTGAGTCTAAGTTGAGTATCTGAGGTGTGAGTCTGAATTGAGTCTCTTAGGTGTGAGTCTAAGTTGAGTCTCTGAGGTGTGAGTCTGAGTTGTGTCTCTGAAGTGTGAGTCTGAGTTGAGTCTCTGAGGTGTGAGTCTGAGTTGATTTAAGGTAAGGTCTCTCTTACACTGGCTAATGTCAGTGTTCACAATCAGCCAATCAAGACTGGTGTGAATTTTTTGCTAGGACATCCATGCATGAACTGAACCTCAACAAAAAGTTGGTCCTGTAGAAAGCAGCGTTGCATGCTATCTTGCTAGCACAATAGCTAATACAGCTGAAGCTTTAGTATGTTTTACGAGAATGTGATGTAAGTTAAGCAAGATTAGTTGAATTAACTAGTGGTAAATTAGCTATTATGCTACATAAACTTGCTATTGTTTCAGGTTGTTGTGCTCTTTCCTTCAAAAAACGATTAAAGGTTGTCTGCAATTAAAGATTCGCTATGTAAAGCCGTACACCATCTGATGCTCCTCTAACCTGCAGTAGAACAGCATTGACACCGAAGTGAGAATGAGGTATGCAGCTAATTTGTTCATTTGTAGTGCTAAAGGTCTTTCAATGTTTGTTAGCATTAGCCTTGCAGTGCTAAAACTACACAAGCAAACTTTAGGCACTAAACATGTCTTGGCTGATGGACTACATCTGGGCTTCGAGATCAAGTGAAAGTGACAGAGTAGGAGGGATTCTGTGAGTTAGAAAGACAGAAGTGAAAGAGAGAAAAAGAAAGAACTGAAGCATGAGATAACGGAGAGGTGGATGGCATGTGTTCCGGGTCTATCTACTGAATGTATGATATCCGTTTCCTTGCTGTTTCGGAAGGATAAACCCACCGTTCCCAATCATCAGCTTTCACTGTGATTTATCAGAGAGAGTGTAACCCTGTCCCTCTCCTCTTATCTCTCCACACACCTTCCCTCCATCCATTCACTCCTCCGTCAACCAGCACCCCACTCCCTCTCTTCCCCACCCCTCATTAAGTGAGTGATACAGCAGAAAGAGGGGTGGCACCATCCGTCTCTCTCTCTTTAAGACACAGACGAACAGGAGGGAGATGGATCGCCTGTACAAATTCTAGTTTAGAACACTGTAGGGTAGCAGCCTCTCGAGATCTACTGCCTTTACTCCCAACCTTAATCTAACAGAGTCAATTCAGTCCCATTCATTCAGGCCTGTTCATTTCAGCTTTATTTGTACAGCTCTTTCTACAGCAGTCATTTGTTTCCAAAGTAGCTTTCCAGAAATACAGGGAGAGCCAAAGGCCAGGAAAAGCTCCCTGAGGGTATGAGGAAGAGCCACTGACAGGAACTGTAACTCAAAAGCAGATATTTCCTAAAAGCATCAGGAAGAACCGAGGCACAAGAGGAGAAACTTCCCAAGAACATTAGGAAGAACCACCGAGAAGAACTGAGACTCAAAAGGAGGAACCAAGATTTAAAAGGAGAAACTCTTTAAGTGCATGAGTAGAAACCACTAAGAGGAACCAAGAGCAGACACTCCTTGTCAGCATGAGTAAGAACCACGGAAAAGAACCAAGACTCAAACAGAGAAACTCCCTAGGAGCATGAGAAGGACCCACGGAGAGGAACAAATGCTCAAAAGAAAACATTCTCTAAGGTCATAAGGAAGAACCCCTAAGAAGAACCAAGACTCAAAAACAGAACCTCCTTGAGGGTATTAGGGAGAGCCACTGACAGGAACCATAACTCAAAAGCAGACATTTCCTAAAAGCATTAGGAAGAACCGAGGTACAAGAGGAGAAACTTTCCAAGAACATGAGGTGGAACCACCGAGAAGAACTGAGACTCAAAAGGAGGAACCAAGACTTAAAAGGACAAACTCTTTAAGAGCATGAGTAGGAACCACTAAGAGGAACCAAGACTCAAGAGCAGACACTCCTTGTGAGCATGAGTAAGAACCTATGGAAAAGAACCAAGACTCAAACGGAGAAACTCCCTAGGATCATGAGAAGGACCCACGGAGAGGAACAAATGCTCAAAAGAAAAC
>JAVGWN010002213.1:0-11371 GCA_034552555.1 Semaprochilodus insignis
AGATTTCCACACGTCTTTTCCCTAAGATTACACAAAGGTAGTCTGCATAGAGAAAACAAATGCAAATGATATATACAAAAACTGACACATTTGTAGTTATTTGTTTCTGCATATGTTGTCACCCCCACCCTTTACCCTGTTCATTAGTAGTCAGGAATAATATATGGTATGTGTTATTTGGGTTAAAAACTATAGCTTTGTCATGGTTGGATTTTTCAGCTGGACAATAGTCCAAAACATACATCCAAACCCACACAAAAATGGTTGAGTGACCACATAATCAAGTTGTTTTCATGACCATTCTGGTCCCCTGACCAGGATGAATAAAGTCTGCATTGTGAAGTGGAGTCAGATTCCCTGCTCCATATTTTCTAATCTCAGACATTATAGGCTGGGCTGTGTTAATAAAAGGGGGGGGGGGGTCCTAAATGCGCTGGTGCCAAAATATTGTGACTTTTATCATTTAATTTTTTTAAATATGTTTTGATAAGTTTTTTTTGTTTTCTTTTGCTGCCTAAACTTAGTTCAAAAGATTGGTAGAATTGTTTCTCAGTGAGATATTAATCATTGTGCCAATGTTTCTGGAAAAACTGACCTGAGTATCTCTAGTTTACAGTGTGAACATTTCAGTCCAACAGAGAGCTTCTCCACACCGAAATCCTGCAAATCATTGTTACTGAGGTCCAGTTCTTTCAGGGAGGATGTTTCTGTTTGTAAAACCGACTGCAGAGTGTCACAGGACTGTGAACTTAGTTTACACATAGCAAGTCTGCAAAAGAAGAATAAACACAACATATAGTGTGTTTACTAAAAGTACTTAGATATTGGTGTGGTATTTCTATAGTGGTGACATTTTGGAATTCTGACCTAAATATTTCCAGTTTACACTGTGAACTCTTCAGTCCAGCAGAGATCTTCTCCAATCCGGAATCCTGCAGGTCACTGTTACTGAGGTCCAACTCTTTCAGGCAGGAATTTTCTATTTGTAGAGCTCCATTCAAAGTTTCTAGGGACTGTTCGGTAAGATTACAGCCAGCAAATCTACAGGTGGAGAAACAAAGGAAGTGAAATATATAGATATACTCAAACTGTGCTTGCACTTATTTGAATTATCTTGAAAATTTAAATGAATACTGACATGGTTTTGTGAGACATTACTTTGACTTCTCCTGCAATATGTTTATCTCTCCTTTGCTTAATTAATAGTATTTAACTGTTCACATAGAGTTAATGCAAGCATTACAGAGTAAGAAATTACAATAGGAATTCTAATATTCTAATAAATCCGCTATGTTAATTCCTGCCTTCTTAAAAGTGTAATATGAGTCTTTCATTTATAACAAGCAAATAGTGATAATGGCATTAAAAATCAATGTAATAATCACATTTTGTGACAATGTGTAAATGTAAATAAAAACAGAATTAAAATAAATCCTATATTAAACTGCAAATAGTACAAAGACAGCATATCAGATACTGAAATTTTCATTAAAAAATGATTTTATACATTTTTTATTTTAAATATATGCTCATTTTGAATTTAATTTCAGCAACATGTTCCAAATAAGTTGGGACAGAATCATGTTTACCACTGTGTTTAGCACCTCTTCTTTTAAGAACACTCATGTAGGTATTTGGGAACTGAGGAGACCAATTGCTGTAGCTTTAAAAGTAAAATGTGTCCTATTCTTTGGTCTGGATGGAAGACAGGCAAGTTTTGCACACAAACTCTTTTACTATGGAGCTGTGCTGCTGTATATGTGTAAAATGTGGTTTGACAAGGGCTTCTTCCCTGACAAAAATGCTTTCCGGATGGGAGCATATGTAGCTCCAAAACCTCTATACATTGTTTTGTATTGCTGCTGCCTTCAAAGATGTACAAGTCACACATTCCAAGTGCACCCCAAATGTTGATTAATTGGACAATGGGACACTTTTCCACTTCACCTCAGTTCATTTTAGGTAGAGAAGAGAGCGACAGTGTTTCTGGGTTCTGCTTGTATATGGTTTTATCTTTCTATGGTAGAGAAGTACTGTTTTCAATTAAATGTAGGATTGTAATGAGTTGCCAATAATTACATTTCATTTCTATTCACATTTTGCACAGTGCCAAAACTGCACAAAATAAGGATTTACACATTAAGATGACAAATATATTGTTATTTTGTTATTTTATTAAAGCTAAAGCTCTAAATGCAGCATAACAGAAACACTTTGACCTGACCTTTTTTGGTTTTCCTCTTAAGACCACTAAGACTTATTTAACATTTAGTTCTTAAGTTATACCACAGTATTAATATTAGTTAAACATTTAAGCACTCACTGAGCCTTTATGCAATTTGTGATAGCTGGAATAAGTCTTCTGTAACCCTCCTCTGATGTGTTGTATCTCTTCAGGTCCAAATCTTCCTTCACATTCTGTGACTGGAGACGCATGTAGGCTACAATTGAGCATTGTGCAGGAGAAAGTTTCTTTTTTGAGAATTTCTCTGAAATTAGAGAGAAACAATGGAAAGCTTTCAGAAATCACCATCATTCAGTAACTGCATTTAATTAAACACAGATGTTGAAGTGAACAGTGTCAGAAAATTAAAGTTTTATTAAAGAATTTAAGAAGAAAGAAAAGATTTAAAGAATTTCTGATGTTTTATCACTGTAAGTGTGTGGACATCTATACATTGCTTCCATTTCAGTTTGTTGGATATCCCAGTACAAAACCATTGTCAATAATATAGAATTAAGCCCACCCTCCAGTCTCCATAGCATAGAAATTTCTAAAATATCTTTATATGCTTTAGCTTTAACATCACCCTTCGGTAGAACTAAGGGTCTGAGCCCAAATCCTGATAAACAACTATAGACCTCCCCACCTCCATCAAACTTTACTGTTGGCACTATGCAACAGATCCAACAAACCTATATTTATCCATCAGGTGGCCAGATAGTGAAGCGTACTTTATAACTCCAGAGAACACATTTCCTTTGCTCCAGAGTCTAGTGGTAGCATGCTTTACACAACTTGCCATTTTGAATCTTGATCTTAGGCTTGTGTGCAGCTCCATTTCATAACGCTCCCCACCACACAGTTCTTTAGCTCCAGAGGAAATTTGGAGCTCTATAGTGGTGCAACAGAGGATAGGTGCTCTGCAATCCTGCTCTGTGAGTTTGTGTGGACTGCTTGTGCGTCTGCTGGTTGAGCTGTTGTTGCTCCTAGATATTTTCATTTCACAATAATACCACTATTAACAGGGGCAGAATTAGCAAGAACCTTTTTGAAAAAGGTGGTTTCCTATGACAGTGTTATGTTTTAAGTTACTATGTTTTAAGTTACTATCTAGATTGTAAGGATCCGCACGTACTTGTGTGCTTACAGTGTCAAGACACCTTCTAACTCTTCATTTGCAATTTATAAATTAGTTGATCTTTTATCTCAATATACTGCTTCAATGATTTTAATCTGGATTGGTTGATTAATGTATCTGCTCTTTTCTGGCCATAGACAGAAATAACTACTGTGCATGCAGCAGTAGAAAAACTTCTCCTTCCTCAAAGCCTTAAAGAGCTGCAGCTTTGTATAATCATTAGCTTGTTCTGAATGTGAATAAAATTAAATTCTTGCTGTTTTCTAGAGCCCCCGACAAATTTTATTATTGTAAATATCAACACCATGGTGTGATCCAGTGCTGGGAGCATCACCAAATATAAGAATCTGGCATGTGACTGAATAAAAAAATGTATGTTTAGGTATCATGTTAATAGGATACTCATTAACATTTAAAAGTGGTTCAGTATCAGGGAAATTAATTATAAATAATTACTGATCATTTTCAGCACCACAGAACCTGACAAAGCTGTTCAGTTTTTCGAGTGTGATCATGTTCCTGAAAATTACCTTTTAAGATGTATGCTATAAGAGCAATTAATATGATAGCAAACACTGAAATGCAGATGATGGCAATCTTCCAAGCATGAAAGCCTTTGCCTGAAATAAACCAGATGAAAGTTAGCTTATTTATTATCTTAAGTTGTACTACTAGAACTAATGAGTAATTACTAGTCTACTCTGTTTGCAATACAATAAGTAATAAATAATGTTTAACAAATGTAATCAATTACTAAGTACTTTAACTGCTACTAATTGGTACTAAAAAGTAATAATAAGTACTAAGTAATACACCAAATACAATAAAATTGTTGAATTAATAACATAATTTCTATACTGTAAACTGTTACTGATTAATTATACAGTGAAATTGTGATGTTCTTACCTTTAACTTCAACATAAATCATTACATCATCATTCCAGGTCCCATATTGAATATAACACTGGTAAACTCCCTCATCAGAAGGCTGGACTGCTGAGAGTTTCAGTGAAGCATTTCCTTTTTTCAGTTCTTCCTTCAATAAGGCTGTTCTTCCTCTATAAGACTCTGTCTGTCCTTCATTTCTGTCTTTATAACCTTGATACAGATGCACTAGTCTGTCATTCAGATACAGTCTGATCCACTCCACCATCATGTCCTCAGCACTGATGCTGGGTTTGATAGCACAGGGCAGAATCAGATCTTCACCGGCTTCAATAACAAGAGGAGCAACTGGACCAACAACTTTCAAACGTTCTAAAAAGAAAAGTCAGTAAAAAAGGATGAATTTAGTTTTTTGGAATATATTCTCAATATAGGCATAATCAGTGTAGAACTTCTCCACTGTTATTCACTTCAATTTACTGATCACACAGTTTCATTGAACAATTAAACAGCGTCATTAAAGCAGACTGTGACTGATGCCATCATTGATGTTCTCCTAGGGCCTGCTACCACAACATTACTGCTTTTATTCAGTAATCAATCTAAACTATGACTATAAGTGGGACTACTTTAAAATGACTTATTTTTTCTACTTTAGCAATTTTATTACAAATGATTTCTATATATATATATAATGGATTCTAAATGTATTCATTTATTAATAGCATATTTAAACATTTTCTTGTTGATTTTCAATAACTATGAGCTTAGAATATTTACAACAACACNTACACACACAATAATCTTAGGTCTGCCCAAATTAAGCTTGGCTTTTTCCGTAAGATTTGACTTATTTTGAGCTTAACACATCACACATACAGAAGCTCTAAATGTACATTTATGACTTATTTAAAATTCTAAATTTATTAGATTCTAAATATATTCATTTGTTTATAGCATATTTAAACATTTTCTTGTTTATTTTCAATAACTATGAGCTAAGAATATTTACAACAACACAATACCAATAATAATAATAAGAAGAAGAAGAAGAATAACTGTCATCACTTACTTTTGACTTCAACATGAACAGTCACGTCATCAAACCAGAACTCCGATTTAACAGCACACTGATAAACTCCCTGATCAGAAGGTTGAACTGCTGAGAGTTTCAGTGAGGTGTTTCCTTTCTGCAGTTCATCTTTAAATAGAGCTGTTCTTCCTCTGTAAGACCTAATCTGTTCATCATTTGTGTCTTCTTGATCTTTATACAGATGAACTAATCTATTAGTTTCACCGAGATCTGTTCTGATCCACTCCACCATCATATCCACAGCATTGAGGTTCGGCTGGAGAGAACAGGGCAGAACCAGATCTACACCAGCTTCAACAACAAGAGGAGCAGCTGGACCAACAACCTTAAAGTTCTCTGTAAAGGAAAACAAACATGTTGTATAATAAAACAATGGTGTTACATTGTACATATGTAGTTATAAAAAAACACTGCTTTCAATTTTTTCTCACATTATTCTGCAAACTGATCGCTAACATGCTCCAGTAGAGTAAAATATTTAATTCAGAATTATCCTAATGCCTTAGTCAGTGAACCTGAAGTCTTCTCCTCATGTGGGTGAATTACAGATTATTATAGAAATTATTTCTACACCAAATAATTTGCTTGTTCTTTATAATTATATAATTATAAGCTATATGGGTAAAGGGTGCTAACAATATTAATGAATCGATGAATGATTCTGTACTTGCACTTTTGATAAACATAACCAATGATAAAACAGAAAATTCTCTCTCCTTTTGTTCTCTCACCCTCTTCCTCAGATATACAACTTTGTACATAATGGACACATACCTGACATGGTCTCCATAAAACCAGAGAAAATCAGTAGAATAACACAGAGAAACATCATCCCTGAAACACAGTAGATTAGATTAGATTAGATTTTACTCTGTCATTGTGCAGAGTACCTGTACAGAGCCAATGAAATGCAGTTAGCATCTAACCAGAAGTGCAAAATACAGTATTATTTACATATAAAGTGGAGGAAAGTGTTCATGGTAAGCGATACAGAGGTTACAGTACGTACAGTCATGGACTGTGGAGTGGTAGAAAAATACAGATCTAGTATAAATCTAATATATATATATACAGATTGGAGAAAATACAATGTATGGTGTATGTACTATGGGAGCATATGTTAAAAATGTTAAGTATGCGGAGCAAAGATACATGACATGACAAAGATACATATACAGTATGTACAGAAACTGTGCAAATAAGAATAGTGCAGTAACAGACTGTGCAATTATGAATAGTGCATAAAGGCATAAAGTACAGTTCAGTGCAGTGATGCAGTTAAAGTGGCAGTGTGGAGTTCAGCAGGGTCACAGCTTCAGAAAAGAAGCTCTCCCTGAACCTGCTGGGTGGGAGTGGAGGCTACATTACCATGTGCCAGATGGGAGGAGGGTATAAAGTCTGTGTCTGGAATGAGAAACATCCTTAATGATGTTTCTCGCCAGTCCAGACAGGGCTTGTGGTAAAAATTTGATGGAGGGTAACTGGGTGCCTGGGATTTTTACATCTTTTCTGCCCCTTGTTCTAGATTTTGAACAAACATGCACACTTGACAGTAGTAACTACAGGTACATGAAGTATTCATTGCATATTTATGAACAGTACAGTGACACTTCATTATAATACATCATAATTTTACAACCTTGCTTCCAAAAAAGTTGGGGCACTGTGAAAAAAATAAATAGAAACAGATGTGCAAACATTTCAACTCCACATTGGAAGAATTGGAAGAATATATTTGCCATTCTTGTCAGACCACAAGATACTTTTCCACTTCTTAAATGAGCTTGGGGCCAGAAATAGTGGTGGTTGTGTTTCTGGATCTGTTTATATCTGGTTTCTTCTTTGCATGGTGCAGTTTTAACTGTCCACAGATGATGGTTTTGGGAAGTGTTCCTGATCCCATGCAGTAAATTTCAATACAGAATTGTGTCTGTAGTGTCATCTGAGGGCCTGAAGATCAGGACCATCTAGTACTGGTTTTGGTTCTTGTCCTTTGCACTCAGAGATTCTCTGGATTCTCAGAATCTTTTAATGATAGTATGTTGTGTAGATGATGATTATCTCTAAGCACTTTGTTATTTTACAATAAGAAAAGTTCTTAAGCTGCTTCACTATTTGCTGGTGCTGCCTTTCATATAGTGGTGAACCCTCCCCATCTTTACTTCTGAAAGACTCAGCTTCTCTGGGATGCTCTTTTTATACCTAGCCCTGTTACTGACCTGTTACCACTTAACCTCATTAGTATTCCATAATTTTTCTTAAACTTTCGTAGTGTGTGTGCTCATTTTTTATGTGTTTCTGACATTAAATTAAAAATTTAATACAAAAAAAAATAATAAAACATTATCTTCCTATTAACATTTTGTACATTATCCTATGCTTTTTGGAATCAGGGATGGAAAACAGTTTATTCATTAACGAGTAGCATGCATATATTTTAATGAATTGGAATCTCAGTGATATTTAATTTAAATATCTTGCTATAAACATTCATACAATAAAAACAAATATTACTGCTTTTGAGGGAACAAACACAGTCCTAAATGTGTAGTTGTCAAAAGATCCATGTCTTCTTTGTTATTGCTTGTTTGTCATGCCTGTGGGCCTGCCTGCCTCCGTTCCTCCGGACTCCAGTTCCCAGAGGGCACAGTCCGATGACGTCACACCCATAGGCTCACGCTCCTCCTATCCCCCTCGTTCTGGCTCGCCAGTCTACTAATTGCGGCCAGCTGGCACAGGACTACATAAACCACACACACACTCACACTCACCGCAAAGCTTTGCCATTTCCATTAGCATTTCTGAGCGTTACAAACCTGTTCTTCTAATCTACTTGTTACCAACCTCTTTTCCCAAGACCTACCCTTCTCGCTTGTCCCTTATTGGCTTTTTCCTGTCTCCTGATCTCTGGCTTTCGACCCTTTTGCTTCTCATACTGATTTACGGATTTGCTCTACCCTTTTGTTCCGACTGCCCTTCTCTGACTGCTTTTCTGGCTTTTGACCCTCGCTCTGTCTCTCTGGTGTATGACCTGGTTTTGCCCCTGTGTATTGTTGTACTGTGCTTTGTTGTCCCGCCTAACCTCTGTTTCGTGTATTAAATCCTCTTGTTACTGTGGCTCAGCACGCGTCGCGCCCAGTTCTCTGTCCCTAACATTGTTCCTTGATACCCAAACAATTTCTATATTTTATAGTAGATATAAATATAAATGTAATATTTTACATTACACAAACCTGTGCAGTATTTAATATGGCAACTTTGGGGGCGTGATGTGCAATATACTAATAAATAATAATAATTATGTACTGTAGCTTCAGTATAACTTAAAACAACCACAAACAGTACATTTTTACAGGGGTATGTACCTTTCAGGAGCCTTTTCCCATACTCAACTGCATAACAGAGCTGCATATGCTACACTCCTGAATTGACCATCTCACCTCCTGGGACAAAGCCCTAGGAGAATTGGCGATCTGGACCAAAAATCATATCTTACAGACTGTGATCAAAATAAAATGCAGTGAGTTTCTCTCAAATTGTAATGTAAAACAAAGTAAGTAGTAGTGACTAGTCAACTGGTATCTTATCAGCTTTTCAAAGCCTTCTTGTTCAGTTGTCGCTAGAGGGACCGTATGTTTAGGTATGTGGTACACCGCCACACCTTCTTTATATGGTAAGTCTGTTCCTGTGGACTACAACAGTTCACCACCCCACTCTGGTCTGATATACCATCTCGCTTAGGCATTCCTTTACCACACAGTGGCCATCCCAGGGTGTCTGCAGCTTCCTGCGGTGTGTTTGTGGAACTGCTGCTTTTTGTAAAGCAGTTGCTTCATGTCTGTTCCTAATAAAGTACCAATTAGAAGAAAACCTGTTTAAATTGAAAACATCCACATATCAAAACAGGGCAAAAAAAAAATAAAATAAAAATAAAAACTACATTTCTGCCCTGGTGTGCTCAGAGGTGTCCAAGTGAGTGGAGGAAGAAAGTGAAAAACTTTACCAGGACACACAAGGAACATATTTTATCCAAATTCTCCTCAATGAACTGAAGAAAATGGCAGTAGTATCTGCTGTATTACCTGCCTACTAAAACCTGATGAAATCTTTCACAATTCATCTCCCACCCTGAGAGAGCAGCTATTAGTTGGTTGGATAATAATAACTACACAGGTACAGTGTTTACTTTTTTTCTTGGTGTATTGTCATTAATGGTGGCCATTTGTTTTATTTATAGACTGATGTGTATGTTTTATTGTAAGTGTCTGTTAGCTAACTACTTTAGTTGTCATGAGTTCACTCATAGATTACAGTTATCACAGTTCTGGAGGTATACAGTCGTTGGAGACTGGGATGTAAACACTAGACCATAATTCTGACAAACTCATGTTTCAAGTTCTGTTTGTCTTACTAGCCTAAATAGTAATCTGATCAGACTGCAGGTGGTGAGGTATGAGCATAGGTATGTGATGACATTTTTTTCTTCATGAGCATGCTGTACATGGACAATACCGATATCGCCTAATGTGAGAAAATGTCAGAGACTTCCTATCTGACTTCCTCTCTCTTTGTATTAGTAATATCATATTCTGCTGTACTGTTGACTTTACAGGTTATTTCCAATGACGCCGCCAAGTCAACTTACAAACCTACTATTTACTCTTACTTGAGTAATTTCCCTTACTAACTATTTTCGCTTCTACCTCAGTAAATGATCACTACAGTAATGGTAGTTTGATCTGTGGTGTTGTGTGGCCAGTAGTTTGATCTACAGTGCTGTGTGGTCAGTAGTTTGATCAGCAATGCTGCATGGTCAGTAGTTGGATCAGCAATGCTGTGTGGTCAGTAGTTTATCAGTGGTGCTGTGTAGTCACTACTTTAGTAGTTTTGTTTTTATTTTTAATTTTGTCTTCTTGGACTGCATTTTAACCTGAAACACCCTACGCTCAGGGTGCTCTATGGCCACTAGTTGGAATAGTGGTGCTGTTCGTTCAGTAGTTGGAACAGTGATGCTCTGTGGTCAGCAGTTCAGTCAGTGGTGCTCTGTGATCAGTAGTTGAAACAGTAGTGTTGTGTGGTCATTACCTGGAACAATGGAGTTCTGTGGTCACTAATTGGAAAAGTGATGTTGTGTGGTCAGTGGTTAGAATAGTGGTATTGTGTGGTCAGTAGATAGACCAGTTGTGCTGTGTAGTCAGTAGTTGGAACAGTGACAAAGTTTGGGTGACAAAACACTAAATGATTCATTGAACAGAATCTCAGACTGGGGCTTAAGATGATCAACATTTTTTTCTTTTTTTTTCTAGACTATTTTAATATACTGGTGTTGTCTGACACAAAGCACTGCTATTCTATGAAGCAAAATTTTGCTTGTGGGGACAAAATAACTCTCATTAAAAAAAAGCCATTTCAAGTTCCTGAATTACGTGGGTCCCTGGACTTCAGCATGAGTGTTAAATCGCACCTGCATATAATCAATGTTAATACAAACCTTGTATAAGATTTTTTTTTAAATGTCAACTTTTAAATGTGTTAAAAATTCATGATGAATGAACTAATACAAGAGTTGCAAAATTATTTGGAAATCATATTTCCTTCATACATTTTTCCTTCTCCTGTAAACAACTTTACTAACCAATGATTATCAGAAAGTTTTTTGTTGCCAGCAATCCAGCAAGTACTACAAGGTTTTCACTATATTGCACAGAGATAATAGCCATAGCAGGCAGATATATTTAGCTGAACATGAGGATAAACTGGAATAGTAAAACATAAGCAATACAAAATATTACATAAATAAAAGTCCAACAGAACAGTCAAAACTGACAAATACTGAACGTATTCATAGTTCCATGTAGACTGTTTATCAAATCATCACACAACTCACTGCACTGAAAACCACTCTAACCAGGCAACTTGTCACACACCTCACTCTCTATCCAGTATGAGAGTATCTTTCACACTGAAGGTGATGTGCAGTAATAATATCCACCATAAAGCTGAGAGCAGAGTTACCTGTTTCTGAGCTCAG
>JAVGWN010002214.1:0-11370 GCA_034552555.1 Semaprochilodus insignis
ATTTCTCGTACAATTCTCAATGTGAGTTCTCTTGTGATGAGGGCTACCAAGTAATTGGCTCACATACAACACTGTGTGATGCGTCAGCATCATGGTCCACCAAACCACCAACCTGTGAACGTGAGTAGATTTAGTATGGTACCTGTATAATAAAAATATTAAAGACATATTTGTCATAGATTTTTGACTTTTATTGTCTAATTCATCCATATGCCTATTTGTTGTGTTGCTCGTTTTCTCAGCTGTCCAGTGCCCTGTTCTGACACAGCCTCTGCACGGGTCCATGCAGTGTGAACACTTTGCCTACCAGTCCTCCTGTGAGTTTACCTGTGAGGAAGGATACACGCTATCTGGCTCAAGCTCCAGCCAGCTGATATGTGAAGCCACTGGACAGTGGAATGACTCTCAGCCGACCTGTGAAGGTAAGAAGCTGCAAACACCTTACAGGCACATGGTACACGGACCCCAGAACTTATTTTGCTATAATATAAAGGTACAGTTGCTACTCTCAAATTCTTAGGCGAAGCTCTTAAGCATACAAAAGGTAACACATTCCATGCAAAAAAAACCCCAAAACAAATTAAATCCAAATAAATGAGATTTAAAATTATGGAGTGAGATAGAGATGTAGATAATATACATGATGAAAATATGCTGGCTTTCTAGACACTATTGTTTTTAGTGGTTTTCAGTGCACATCAACCTGACCTAATCTATAATTTCTGTCTCACAGCTGTTCGTTGCCCAATTCTTGAGGAGCCTGAAAATGGAAGAATCATCTGCAGTGGTGATAGTTACAACAGCATCTGCAGCTTCAGCTGTAATGATGGGTTTCACCTTAAAGGGGCAGCAGAAATTACCTGCACTGAGTCTGCACAGTGGAGCCAGGAAGTGCCTTACTGTCAAAGTATGAAGCAAAACATGACCTTTTATAATCTTTAATTTTTTTAAGTATTCATGTTAAGAATGAACACTTGATTCATATGCCGTTTATCTTCACAGTTATCCAGTGCTCTAAGCTGATTGAGCCTTCCCACGGCTCCATGTCCTGTGGTCACCCACAAGGAAGTTTCAGCTATCCATTGTCCTGTGAGTTTACCTGTGAGGAAGGATACACACTAACAGGCTCAAGCTCTAGCCAGCTGATGTGTGAAGCCACTGGACACTGGAACGACTCTCAGCCCACCTGTGAAGGTAAGAAGCTGCAATTAACAAGCACCTAAAAAGTATGCAATGTAGTTTTGGAAGGACAAAGCAGTGCTAGATGGATATCAGTCTGACTTCATCTATAATTTCTCACAGCTGTTCACTGTGCAACTCTTGAGGATCCTGCGAATGGCAGAATCATCTGCAGTGGTGATAGTTACGGCAGCAGCTGCAGCTTCGCCTGTAATGATGGGTTCCACCTTCAGGGGGCAACAGAAATTACCTGCACTGAGTCTGCACAGTGGAGCCAGGAGGTGCCTTACTGTGAAGGTTAGAAGCAGAACCTGACCTTTTATAACCTTGATTGTTCATTCATTCATTCTTTCATTCAAGGTCAATGTACCAACAGGATACTCACCTATGTATATATGTATTTTCCCAGCGATCAGATGCCAGTTGCCGGATGTGCAAGCTCACCTAAACTCTGAATGCAGCAGAAGCTCAGACAACCTCACAGTCAACTCAACTTGCTACTTCAGCTGTGAAGCTGGCTTTGAGCTCCAGGGGACAGAGAGTACCGAGTGCACAGAGACTGGAGAATGGAGCACCACCATCCCAAACTGCAGAGGTAGAGCATCACTGTTTTATTTCTTCCTACAGTCAGTTAGCTTATTTAGGCAGGTTATGGTTACTTAGTTTTAAGGTGTTTATGTGTGGCAGAAGACTTTCTGTTGCATTTCCTAAACAGCTCACAGCTGAGAGTGAAATGTATTTAATCGTCTTAAGTATTTTCAATATAACAAAGTAGCAGCAAAGCACTTTAACTTATTTAGCATAAAGAACCGCTAACAGCCTTCTACATGAGAATGTTGGTTGTATAAGTGCTATTCTGTATATGGGCACTTAAAAGTCCAATATTTGGGAAACCAGGGAATTATGGTCCATCTACATAATCCTATAAGCTTGTTTGTGATGATGTAAGGTATAGTACACATCACAGAATAGCTAGAGTATGTATACTTACCTGTAAACTGCTTAACTGTGTATAGACAACGGTCGAAAGGGAACTGAAGGGTTCACCTTAGTTTTACCTTTTTAGGTGAACCCAACCTCTGTAGAAGAGGAGGGGAAAACAGAGTAAGTGGGGGTAAATGCATAGAAAATGAAGGTTATGACCCTTTAAAATTAACCTCAGTCCTTGTCTAAATAGTTTCATTTAAGATTTCTCCTCTGTGCTGCCTCTCCATAGCAGTGACATGTCCGCACCTCCAGGAGCCAGACAACGGCCACATGAATTGCTCCTCTGAAGAGGCCACCAAGGGCACTTCCTGTTCCTTCAGCTGTTTAACTGGCTACAGCCTGCTTGGTGATGAGGTGGTGACATGCAGCCTTACTGGCAGCTGGTCTGGAGAGGTAGCCAAGTGCCAAGGTAAGCAGTGAAACCTCACTGTAGCTGCCTGTTTGAAAAGAGATAAAAAGACTTACGGTATAAATTTTGGAGACCATATTTAATATCTCCATTTGTCTTGTCCAGCTCCTCCTGAGCCCCTGTTGAGTCCACCCATGGTGACTGGCCTGACCATAGCAGGAGGTGCTACTTCCAGCCTTGCTCTGGTTCTCTGGTTACTGAAGAGACTCAGGCAGAAAGGTGAGCAGATTTTCTGTTTATATTTTTAGTACATAAACACTACATAGAGTACATAGAGCTACACATATTCATAAATTGCTATTTTGGGTTTATGGTAAGCTAATAATGTTGTTATTCTATTATTATTATTTTTAGTAGTACAGTAATAAAAATCTGAGGGTGTGTAAATGTGAATAGTGTGAATAACAGAAACTGTTAATAATATTATTTTTTGTTTTTCTTACAGCTGAAAAGTTTGACTTAAGGTGAGTTACAGCCTGACCTTTTGTTGTATATGATATCCTCATATGTGTCAGCTACTATTGTTGGATATCTTTCTGTTTATTCATTTTTTTTGTTTGTTTTTTTTTAACAGCAACTCGGACATCAAAGTGCCTCCCCAAGTATACACAAGCTTTGACAGCCTAATATAGAGGAACACAACTACAACCTGCAAAAAAGTGAGTGAATTAATACACTTATTCAAGAAGTAACAAACAGTTAAAAGTTGTGTTTAACAAGCCTAGTTTTACAGTTTATTCAGTGATTCAGTTCTGTGATTTAGAATGAAGCTGGTACTAACTGATGTTTTAATACTTCTTTTACAGAGGGCTGTACTCACGCACAGATGTCCTCCTTCTGCACAGTGGATTGAATACACTGAGACTGATCCTCTGTACTGTGATTAAAGGAATGGATGTATGGGACATTACTAATTATTTAAACTATTGTCTTCTTCCTAATGGAAGTATGTATTTAATAATATATTGAACATATTGTTCTGTATTGTTTGAGTAGATGTATGAATCCTGAGTAGAGATGTTATGTAAAGACGTATGCTAATAATGTTTATATTTATGCTATGTTTATGTTATTAATGTTCATGAATATATGTACAACAGCTAGTGTACCTTATCCTGAACTGTAATGTATATATTTTTTTCAAAGAACTAAGTTAATGTGATTCAGCCATTTATTTCATACGTTGTAAGTAGTAGATGTCTACAAGGCAGAAAAATATGCATCAAATATTGTTAATAAATTAAATTAAAGTAATTAAAGTGGTTTCTGTTCATCCAAAGAATTAGGGGTAAATGCTTGACCTTTGCATCGGACTTTTGTGAAGTGCACTGCTGTGAAGATTTGATTGCATTCGTCCAAAAGGGCATCAGTGAAGTTGGGTACTGATGTTGGTCTATTAGTTCTGAATCACAAACTTGGCTCCAACTCATCCAAAAGGTTTTGGAATTATTGTTCGCAAAGCAATCTCAAACACAGGTGCATCTCAAGCTCTTACTTTCTACACCCATGACTGCCCCCATACACTCCTCTAATATAAGATAAGATTGCCTACCAGCAAGCTTGGCACACCCTTACACAACACAAAGTAACTACTGGAAGCAACTACAGAACAAACTATGTATTAATAGTCTTGGTTTCAGAATAAACATTCAGAGAAAAGGTGTTCTCTGGCATCTTCAGCTTCTGGACATATATCTGGAAAACTGTAGGAGAATTTAAGTTAGTGCTGACAGAACGGATTATAACAGATCACATATAACCCAGTTCCTTTTCATGTAATTTTGTTTTATTTTTTGTGCTTTTTTTTTTTTTTCAAAATTTCCAAATTTTCTGAATTTTTTTGCTTATTCCTCTTCATCATAATAGCTTTCAGTCTATACAGGCAGTCTTTACTTTATCAGTGGTTACAGGCCACTGATCCATATAGTACAGTGGAGCAGCAAGAATATCCCTATTTAGTAAACCTCTCACTAGCTTTGTCTGGGTGGGGGAAGTGCTTCGTTTTGATTCATTAGAATTCTCTCTTTGAATTCTGCCTGTAATGTGCTTTCATATTACAGAGCTTTGCAGTTTCAAATCTCTGTTTTGATAGGTCCAACGTCTTTACATGCTTGACGTGCCACATACCACATAAAAATCCCAAAGGGGTCCTTCGAGGAGCAGCAGTACTCAACTAATAGTCCTAATATCCTGCTTTTCATTACAGCACATAACACTCCTTCAGAACGTGCTTCCTGTCTTAAAGCTACAGTCAGTAATCAACAGTGGCGATTTCTCTAAGACTGCAAGGGAAGCTCAGCTTCCCCTAAAATGTCAAAAATTAAATGGTCGAATATGTACAGTTGTGTTAACATTTCATTGATTACAAATGCGTTGGAACGCGTTCATCTCGAAGACGAGTTCGTTCAGAATCGACTGACTCGATTTTGTTAACTTCTCATACAATCCCGCAGCGTCAATGCATTTGCCCGTAGATGCTGAGCGTCTATGCACTTCAACGGGACTGTATGGAACGTTTTTTTTTTTCATTGCTTCGAAACTCGCCGGTCATTGGATAAATGCCACGATTTTGTCCCGCCCCCGGACGCTGAGCGTCTCTGGGGGGGTGAATGGAGCTGTGGGCGTGTCTGGATGCGGAGCTTCTGCAATATGATTGGAGGATCAGTCGAAAGGCTGAATCCCGTTTTGATTGACAGCTATTTTGAGATCTGCACCGTCACTTAGTCACTGGGAGCTTCAGTCCCATCGCGGATTTTGCGAGAAACGAAAGACAACCTGCAACCCATTTCTTGGTATTTGCTTAGTGAAATTACTTGACCATTTCCATTGTTCATTGTGTAAATAAAACACACTCATAGTATTTCCTTGTTTCAGTTTAACATAATTTCAACATTTCCTTGTTCGAGTTTAATATCGTTTCGTTAGTTCGTTCAATCAGTCATTCATACTGTTGGCTAGGTCGGAGTGAACTAACCAGCTAGCAAGGTGCACACGATGGCAGACAATGCTAATACTGTCGACCTGATTTTGGCAAAGCATTTGATAGTCTTCCTTAGGAGGAGAAAGTTAGAATTAAACAGCAGGGCAGATCAACACCTAAGATTGATTTGGTGCAAAAGTAGAGAAAAGTAACATGTCTTTTCAGCTCTCCTGGTATGACACAGTTAGCTGGCTGACTGGAAGTGCTGTGAAAAAGAAAATGTACTGTTGGCCATGCCTCTTGATGAAGTCATCTCAGGGATCATGTCTTGTCTGGTCAAAATTGGGTTTTGGGGATCTGTCTAACTTTGACCGGGCGTATAAAAGGCATGAAAAGAGCAATGAACATGTGAGTGCATGTACAAGGTTAAGTTGCCTGGGCAGGGTCAGGGTTGAACATGCAATTAATGAAGGTGCTCGCATTCAAGTGGCAAAACATAATGAAACAGTCAAACAAAACAGGGCCTTCCTAAACCGCCTTATTGATGTGACTTCCTTGCTTGGCCGGCAGGAGCTTTTAGGGGGCATGATTAGAGTAGTGAATCATCCAGCAAGGGGAATTACAGGGAATTCACAGAAACAACTAAATCTGACTCTTTCCTGGCCACACAATTCCAGTCATCAGCTGTGTTTTCTGGTATGTCTCATTCTATCCAAAATGATTTCTGATGAGATCAGAGATGAAATTCAGGCTGCTCCCTTTTTTGGATGGCAGGTGGATGAAACAACTGATATTGCTTGCCATGCCCAACTTTCTGTCGTTGTTCGCTATGTTGATAGTGCAGGTAAAATTCAGGAGCTGAACTGTTATGGTTTTTTGATGTTTCAGAGGGGTGAGATGCTCAGTCTGTTTTTGAAGTATTAAATGAAAACATGCAGGGCTACAACTTTAGGGATAAACTTGTGGCACAGACATATGATGGGGCTGCTGTCATGGCTTCAGCCCTCAATGGTCTGCAGGCCAAAGTGAAGGCATTTGCCCCCAGTGCAATGTTAATCTGGTGCTGTCACAGGGGGCTAAATGCTTGTCTGAGTGCAGAATATTTTTTGCATCACTCTCTGGGTTTGCCACATTTTTCTCCAAATCCACAACTACGATGGTCTCCTGCAGACCTTTTACAACATCACTGCAGATAAGACACTGGATGATGACACATTGGATTGTGCCAAGGGTTTTGTAATGAAACTGGAGGAATTTGTGTTCATGTTGTACACATATGAACAAATCTTCTCAGAGACTGATGTGGTCTTTGATGTTCTCTTCTGCAAGAAAATAGAGTCTCTTCTTGCTTTTGTCAAAGAGAAGAGTTCAGAGGGGGCTTTCCAAGCTGTTTATGCCAAAGCAGCAGGTCTCACATCAGACCCAGGAGATGAGCCCATGAGAAAGCGTCGTCTCTCTGAATTCCAGGATCCCGAGGAGCGCTACAGAAATCTGTCCATGGCCACCCTCGATAATCTCATGAAGCAGAAGTTTGCGCTTCTTAGATTTAGTCAATCCAGGGAAGTTTGATGACATGAGAGAAGTGTTTGGTGAGAAGCATTGTGAGAAGGAGGCATTCCAGAGTGTCCTGAAAAGTTATGGCCAATACTTTGATTCAGGGAGACTGAGGTCTGAACTTCAAGTCCTGTATTCCAGTCAGGACTTACAGGGTAACAGGGGAGAGCTGTGTGATTTCTTGGTTTTTCTAAAAGAAATGGAGTTGGACAGTGCAATGCCTCAGCTGTACAACCTGTTATCGTTAGTGGCAACAATTGGAGCTACATCTGCGGGTGTAGAAAGGAGCTTCTCCTGTTTAAAATGGCTTAAGTCATACACCCGCAACACAATGGGCCAAGGCCGTCTAAGCAGCCTAGCTCTGCTGGCCATTGAGAGGACACAGGTTAAGTCCCTGGAAAAGACGGCTACTTGGTACGATAGGATCACAGGACATTTTCTTGAAAAGGAACGGAGGGCAGAATTTATGTATAAATAAATTGAAAATTTTTATGATGTAAGCCGACAATGAGCTTCCCCTCTGTGAAAGACGGTAAGGCACTTTCCCTCATGTTACAGTGGAGTAGTAAAGGGCTTAGCGTAGATGAGTGGGAGGCACTGCATGGCCTAGCACTTTTTTACTGCTCACGACAGAGACTGCGCTCACAATGACTTGGTTCAGCACAAAATAAATGTTAGAGGTCAGGGTGATTTGCCATCACCAGGACATTTTCATACCCAATACGCATTCAAAGCACCCCGGTTGAGCCACAGGGCTGCAGTCTGTGGCCACAAAAGACACCTTTGTTTTTTGGATGACTCTTTTTGACTTTGCATGAAAAACCAGAAACTCATACTTCACAGTTTCTGAACTGAGTCAAAAGCTTCACACGTTACCAGATGAACACACATCAGTGAAACGGAGCCACAACATTGACCCCACTGAGAATGCCCTGGGACAGCTGGATGAGCAATCTGTACCATCCTCCATATTCACCTCATCATTCCCCCACTTGAACTTTCCAGTAACCATGGAGTAACCAGCATCCACAGGGACAAGGCTGTCATTTGTCAGTCAGCCCTCAGATACAATGAAAAATTAGCCCAACCTCTCCTTCACAGTCATTTACTGCCTCAAGGACCCAGCAACCTCTTCCTCCCCACTACACTCAGTTATATAAGACAATGCTACAATGAAGCTCCGCCAAACTGATGAACTATTAAACAGAACTCCTCCCCAACCTCAAAGAAAGAGACAAGTTATTAAAACATCAGATAGGCAGCCCTTCTGCCCTCATCCTGTTCCCAGAAGGCTCCAGTTCCTGCTCTCTGAGACATTCTTGGCCTGCTCCCCAGGCAGTTCCAGTTAATGCTTCCAGGGTCTTCCAGGCTGCTCCTCTATTACTCTATTACTTATTCCCTTTGCAGCTCCTATGCCAGCTCTCCATCCCAAACTAGTGCCGATTTCCTAAGCTGCTGCTTCTCCAGTGTTGGTTTACGGTGCAGCTAATGTACCGCCTTTCTGTCCTAAACCAGTGCCGGCTTGCCGAGTTGCTGTTTCTCCAGAACTGGTTCCCCATGTGGCATATATGTCAACTTTACGGCCTCATCGGGCAGGTCAGAAGCTAAAACCGGGGGGACACCATCGTGTTCATGCCTATTTTAGGTTATTTAATATCTGTTATGCTCTGCTTTCCAGATACTCTAATTTTGAAGGACTGGGCAGGATTCGGCTGGGTGTATTGTATTGAGGAACCTAGCAGTAAACAGAGCGAGATTTAGAACTAAAAGTATGAACCTCCAGCTAGTCTTAGATCCTTTTTCCCTGTTTCGGTATGCTGTAGCTTTGTAGCTTTCAGTTGGCAGTTTTCCATGCACAGTGTAGTTCTACAATTGCAGATTGTAGTCCATGTGATTTGCTGCACACTTGGCTATCCCTCTTCCACCCTCTTCTTTTAATGGTAAGGACTCACCCAGGACCACCACCAAGGAGATGTTATTCGGGCGATGTATCATTCTCAGCAGTGCACTGACAATAAAGTGTTGGTGGTGTGTTTGTCTGTGTTGTGCTGCTTCGACCATGTCACCACATGTTACTGCAGTGCTGAGAATGATTCACCTTCCAGATAATACCTGCTCTGTGGTGATCCTGTGGGGATCCTGACCATTGATGAACAGGGAAAAAGGGGCTAACCAATATGCGCAGAAACTAATGGACTAGAGTCTGTATTTGTAGCACTGCAAAGCGCATGGAAAACTCTACCAACTGGAAGCTACAAAGCTACAAGACTGGCGCCAATGGAGTGGTCAAGTGGTAGTGTGTCACATCCTAGACTTGCTTCATGCCCCCTAGAGACAGTTTAGTTCATAGTTTCACGGGAAACTGGTGTCAGGCTGTGTCAACAAATCAGGTTGATAATCAAGGCTGTTTATATTAAGGAATTCTTTCCACACAAAACATCAAAGTACTGGAGTTTTTAAAATAATTAATTTCCTTCTTACAATCTGTGTTTTACGTAAGTGTACGATAAATGTTGTATTGAATATGGTTTGTGTGTATATAGAGTTATTTTTTATTTTTTATTTTTTTCATTTATATAGACCACTGTGGCTTTATCTATTTGATGCTGCAGGAGCCAAAATTCCCCTAGTGATTTTTTTAAGATGTACGACAGAAAAACTGTCCAGAAAGGTCTTTGCCCTTTGCCATATCAGCATAAAACATGGGATAAGGGTGAAGGCATGCTTCCTGACAGGCTGTTTGCTTCCTCTCCAAAGAATAAAAACGAAAGTCAGAAAATGAGAAAGCCTCCTCCTCTTGAGGATAAGACCTTAAATTCTGGGAAGAATGAATGCATGCCAGGCTGGAGGTGGACCATCTATTTAAACACAGCACTACAACAGCGCTGAGCTCAGAACCATACAGTCCACTGACTAAGACTAATCAATTGTACTCTGATATAATAAACAGAAAGGAAAGGATTATATCAGTTACAATGGTAAGTACATGAAATACTTGGAGTTCCTATGAATTCCCAATCCATTTTACCTTCCATTTGCTGGTCATTTAAAACATTTGTCAATAGAACATTTATTTTACAAAAACTCTGAAACTTAATTTTTACAGGACTTTCACAAGACATGCATCTCACAGTTTTTGATCTCCTTCATCCTTCTCTTCTTAGGTAAGCAATATATTTACCCAAAGACAATCATGACATATTCTGGATACAGTTCAGATTACAATGATGTGCCAGAATGAAAGTCTTAGCAAACTCATCTCCTTATGTTTCCTCACATAGTGCTACCTCAGTGGACCTTTGTAGAAGGATGGTCCTACCATTACTCTAAAGCCACCATGAACTGGAATGCTGCTCGCCAGTGGTGTAGGGACCACTTTACGGACATGGTGGCCATCCAGAATCATGGCGAAATCCAGCACCTCAACAGCATCCTTCCCAGAGTGAAAGGATACTACTGGATCGGCATTCGAAAGATCAACAGCACTTGGACCTGGGTGGGCACCAACATAAAGCTGACGACTGAGGCTGAGAACTGGGCGAAAGGGGAGCCCAATAACGGGCGGAACAATGAAGACTGTGTGGAGATCTACATCAAAAGAGAAAAGGACGAGGGCAAATGGAACGATGAGTCCTGCCATAAGACAAAGACTGCACTTTGCTACACAGGTATGTGAACTAAGATTCGATTAAAAAAGAGCCTTGGTCATTTTAGAAACACACGGCCCTGCTTTGCACCTTTTAGAAGAGTGAAGAGAGAATAATAAACATGTTGATTTATGAAAGATTGATACTTCCAGTAAATCATTCTAACTATACTATGAGAACACGGGGGCAAAATCAGCTTTAGGATTTTTAGAAATGCATGGTTACAAGTATTCTTTTACACAACCCAGCTCACCAAATCATTATTGAGCCCTTTGTGAGCTAAATCACATGTGTAGGGCCAAAGGTTTATGTGGGTTGCTAAACAGTAAGAACAATGCTTTAGTACGTAAAGAAGAATAAATAGCAAATGGTAAATAAATAGTCCTTCTGTCTCTCAGCATCCTGCAAGGACGACTCCTGCAGCCACCATGGAGAATGTGTGGAGACCATCAACAACCACACGTGTGAATGCTTTGAGGGCTTCTATGGAGAAAAGTGCGAGCACGGTACGTGGAAGTCATCAGAACATTGTGCAGACTAACTTCCATTAGCCACCTACAAAGACAGTCCCCCACTTATAACCCAAACAATAGTAGCTGTGCTCCGTGACCACATACTTCTTACTGTTACGTAGATTGTAACTGATTACTTCTGTAATACTGTCTGCAGTTGTG
>JAVGWN010002215.1:0-11368 GCA_034552555.1 Semaprochilodus insignis
ATTCTATGCTCTGTATACCCTGCAAATGTGCAAATCTGGATATATCATAATTTTTATTCATAACTTTATATTACTGTTATATAAATATATATAATTTATAATGTATATTAGGATAAACAGAGATTTTATGCTTAGTATTGTATATATTTATTGTCTAATGTATATTTTTTGTATCTAAGTACTGTAAGCACCTAAGTTTTTCACTCACCTTCACACCTGTGAAAATGTGACGTGACAATAGAAGTGATTTGATCTGAAATAGAAGATGTAATTATGCTGGGAAAGTAGGCTGTAGAATAGTGTTTTTACACGTTTTGCATTTTTGAGAAATGAGACACGTTCCGAGAATGAGTTGCTATATAGAGCGCTCATATGCTGAAGCTAAACTAGGCGTGTTTTGGGGATTTGGAGACCTTTCTGGTAGAAATGTGTAATTGCACCCAACATGCATAAAATACTGCATCAGTAATGACTGCAAATGTTTTGAAAGAGCATGCAAGGAGAACTGTCAGTTGTGTACTATTGTCATCACATCTTCATCAGTATAATGTTGGTTTTGCTTTTGAGAGCTAGTCAGACCTGTGCGTATGATGTTAATATTGTAGTATCCGTGTAGAATAAGAAGATGCAGAAAACAGCGCTTTAAAGGAGCAATGTGTATAAATATGCAAGATTTTTAGATTAAAACATTCATGTAAAACTATTATCACCGGAATATATAGAAATTGTGGGAAACTGGTATCGAATGAAAAATTAAACAACAGAATCTATCGAATCGCCCATCCCTGCGGTCTATGCGTCCAAAGGTCTCTGTACTCCATTGCTTTAGTCTTTACCCCAGTACCGCTCGCCCTTACGGAAGCACTGACGTGTTCGCACCAGAGCAGCACGAGAGGCGGACAGGCAGCCGAGAGTGACACAGCGGCAGCACCGGGTAAGAAAAGGTACACATTTCATTATCTTTCATTTTTTATAATGTGAGTAAACCTTGAAACCTTCTTTTTGTGTATTAACATGGCACAGTCATACGGGCAGTCTAAATGTGATTGGAGAAAGTGCCGGACTCTTCTGGCAATTCTCAAACGTTTTTCATAGCCATTTCAACCGGAAGTGAGTTGTCCAGTTTTATCGTCTCCCTGGTCTTTGTAGTTCTTCTACAGCATCTTTTACCGCACGGAGTCGGTTTATAAACTACACTGACAGGATTTCGGTTTCAGCGGTGCAAAATGGGATATGCAGTTCACAAGCGAATGTTGGCGATAAACGGGTTTGACGGGCAAACTACATTTCCCAGCTTGGTCTGTTCCAGTCCAACAAGCAAAAAAGGGCACTACATAGCTGGCTAATGCTATCTGGCTAAGTGGCTAGGGAATAAATTAGCAATCTTCTACAGAGCTCTTCTGTGTGTTATCTAGTGTGTATACCTTTGGTAGTTTGTGAATGAGAAATGGAAACGAAGTAGACGCCACAAATTGTGCTTTCTACGACTGGTAATTAAATAACTCTGTTCCAGTAGAGGTAAACAGCTTTTATGACAGTAGTAACCAGGTAGCTTAGCTGCTCGGCTAGCTATTGCTAACACCACAGAATCTAAGGATAGTTAGCTGCCGGTACAGCGATGTCCTCTTGGTTTCCTAAAATAAGCACAATATCGAGGTCTAAAACATGAATTAAAGCCTGGTTACTTGTCGTCCGTGCTATTGGTGCGAAACGGTTTATATTTTTGCCCATTTTCTTATTCGTTTACATGAACCCAACCCACAGTGGCTGAACTGGCTAGCTTGGCTATGCTAGTTACATATTAAACCTACAATGGTTATTTAGCGAAATCGATACAAATACATTATTGATTGAGTGCAGTGTAAATAGCTTGTATAGATGAATCCTAACGCTTTTGGATTCTGCGTGATCGTGATCGGGATTATAAATTCAATAATTTATCAGGATACCTCCAGTGGAACCACTCATTTCTTAAAATTGAAGGTGGACTAGAGGCGTTTTAAGTAAATCATCGGTGTTTACTATAATTAGATTTTTGCTGAGTTGGCTGTTCGTAGGACTATGATTTTACGTTCATGGTTCCGCTGACTTCAACATCATTACATTTGCTGCCTAAATAAAACGCAACTATAACACTTATTCTTTGAGATGTTCAGCTTAGACTCTCTTATGTTGGTTAATCATGCAATGGACGCATATCTCCAGTTGTGACGACGTGGAGAGGTCCTGCCTTTCTGTCCCCCTTTGCAGTTTATCACCTCTGGGCTTTAACATGGCGCTTTGAGTTTATCTGTGACCTTTAGGGAACAAGCTGCACTTTTAATCTTTTTGAAGTAGAAAACGTGATTACTCATTTTGTAATTGTGCAATTCGTTAACTTGTATGTCTGATCTGTTTGTATTCAGGCAGTATGTCAGAAGGAGACAGCTCTGGTGAATCCATCCATGGGAAACCATCGGTCATTGGAGGTTTCTTTACACGTCTCGGGCAGGTGAGGCTGTGGTTTTGTACTGAAACTCTAAAATCTCGGTTTAAATGATCAGTTTCAACTGCTGTGATGTCTGGGTTGTGATGTCGGTTATATATATATATATCTGTAAGTAAAAGTTTGATTTAAGCGTGTGTTGTAAGTAGCACTTCTTCACTTGCATTCCTTTTGTGAAGATAATGTTTTTGTTTTTGTGTCTGCTGTAGATCTATCAGTCATGGTTGGACAAGTCTACTCCGTTTTCGGCGGTCCGATGGGCGGTCACTCTTATCCTTACAGCCATTTACATGATCAGAGTGTATATACTACAAGTAAGAGACCTGGCGACTACTCTTTTTTTTTTTTTTGTTATTCTTTTATGGATTCTCACTTTTTTCCCCATTTTTTTTTTCCTTTACATGTTTTATGTGCTTTGGTATAGGGAAGGTATGGGATCAGTCGTGTGCTTGGATGGACATTATACTTTACTAAATTGAGTTGTCTATGCTTAGACATATTTAGTATAAATCATGAATTTTGTGTAAATAATGGTTAAATATAATGATCTACTGTTTTTGTCTCTTGTTTTCAGGGGTGGTACATAGTCACATATGCTCTTGGAATCTACCATCTCAATTTGTTCATTGCTTTTCTCTCACCAAAAGTGGACCCTTCATTGCTTGATGATCCAGGTTAGTACAGTGTGACTCCAGCTAATTGCACCTCTGTGGTTAAACAGTAAATATTACAGTCCAGTTCTTCACTACATGCTTTATAGCGTGATCTGCTATCATGTTAGGTGCTTCTTCCAAAAAATGTTATTCTGAGTGAAGGGTGAGTGTAATGCAAAATTCCTGTGGATCAAACAGATATTGGAAGTGAGCTATCTATGTAATATTAATACTGCACCAACTGAGGTTTAGATCCTTCAGTGGACTGGCAGCGGTATACTGGTTTAACGGAACACTATAGTATGTAAATTGATGGTTATCATACAGTGTGCATTTGCTTATTATCCGTATTACCAATAAAACATTCGAAGGAACCGAAGAATCTCAACACCAGTGGCCTCAACAGTAGTGCCAGGTAACGGGCGCACTGCTCAGTAGTGAGAGAGAGAGTTGGATCGGCATAAAGATCACTGGACCCGCTTTTCCCTTTATTCTTCCTTTATTTCTGCAAGTACCGCTACTATGCGGCTTTAGACAGCTTTTAGTTCAAGTATGAACAAACAAAGCTGAAGGTGTGTGACCTGCTGCTGTTAGTGTGTGTTCAAGGCACTGTTTAGCATCTACTTCATATGCTTAAAGTCTCACCTGCTCATTTCTAATCTCCAAGTCTTTTTGCTATCTAGAGTTGGAGTGCAAGTTTAAAAGTGTGAAGTTTAAACATTGATAATAAAATGAGCTGAATAATATTCCACATTGTGGCTCCAGCTAAGTCTATCTGTTCAGTAAACATGATTGATATGTCCCAAAACATTAATGAGTGGAAAAGAGAGGTGAACAGATGCGTAGGAAGAGGAGCTGCACGTAAAATACAGGCT
Source organism: Semaprochilodus insignis (assembly GCA_034552555.1). Lineage (NCBI taxonomy): Eukaryota > Metazoa > Chordata > Actinopteri > Characiformes > Prochilodontidae > Semaprochilodus > Semaprochilodus insignis. The sequence goes on from JAVGWN010002215.1 coordinate 4,014, forward strand.
GATGGTGTTTGTAATGTTTGAGTCGTTCAGATGTTATATTTCTCAGTTTCAGCTCAGTTGCCAGTTAGTAGTGAAATATTTCTCCAGTTCTGTCTGTGAAAGTCCTTATGTGTCATTATGTGTCCGTTAGAGCAGTCGTGGCGCATTTCTCACAATTTTTAGTATTTCTTAAACCAAACAATCAGTCAATTAATGGACAAAATAATCAGCAGATTCATCCATAATAACGATGATCATTAGTTGGATACAAAACAGTTAAATAGCTCCACCGCAACCAACTACAACAGTAAACTCCTGCTTTTATTTTTATTATATTGTGAAATACTGTAAACCATGATATCTTGAAACCGTGATTTTCTTTGGATATAATCATATTGTGAAAATCTTGTATCGTTGCAACCCTACAGTCAACACACCCTTGTTTTAGAGCAGGAACACTAATTTTTTTCATGATTTGAAGACCTAAGTTTATATGCTTGCCAAGTTTGGCTGAGTGGTTCATAACACATTTTTTTTATTCTGTGGTGTGAACACAACTCAAACACATTTAGTGCCACATTTACGAGATGTTCCGTGCAAACATGCATGTTTAAAAAAACTGACAAAATATGCATGCACGACAATTTAAAGCAACCAAACACTGCAGGGCAATGTTGCATGCTGAGGTGGTCTCCTCCACCTTTACACAAGGTCTTTCAGCCAACCTTGATATAACAGTTCAAGTAATGGCTTGTGTACTAATGCATTAATATCTGTCTTTATACTATTTTAAGAAAAATGTTAGAGCTGTACAATCTTGTTTAATCTGCCTGATATATTCAGCTAATTGTTAGCCACCAAGTAAAGAAAACTAGAATGCTAAGTTCACATGTCTTTAATATTGAGATATTAAAATGACGTTTAGCAAATACAGTAACCCAGTCTGTGAGTCTGATCCTCAACGTTTTATTCCAAACTATTTTTTTACAGCTTTAGTAATGACATAAAAGCAGCACCACCCTTCAGATGATCAGGCATTTTATTTTTCTCAGCGACACCTTTCCACCTTACCTTTACTGCAGGGGACGTTTCCTGGCGATGGTGGTTGGCCTGGAGACCCTTTAGAGATAACAGCTGACTTAAAAAGCCTTTTGATCTGATATGTTAGCTGATTATTTAAATACATGGTTGTAAGCCACCCAATTTGGCTACAACCCATGCACTGTTTCTAATACTCATTGCTTTCTACAAAACGAGGAGAAATATTGAAAAAATGTTGGGCAGTGGTGAATCTAGTGATAGAAATGTTAATGACACTTAAATATATGTATGCTATTCCTTTTGTCACTAGGTGTGGTGGTAAACAAAGCACAGAAATTCTCGTTTGGCATGTGAACCATGCTAACAGCACGTTTGCGAACTTTAATAGACATAAAGCTCAAACTTTAGGAGTACATACAGCAAAGTAATTGATGCTGAATATGGTTTTGAAGCAGTAGGGGCCAGAGGGAGTAGTAGCTGTCCACAATATTCAAGTATCTGGGTGTTATTGTGACCTACTGACCATAATGTGCATATCAGCATTATTTGAACACTGGCTGGCTGTTTGTTTCACTACAGATAATTACTACTTAATTAGTCCTGTTTGAATTGGATTTAGTATGTCAAACACTAAATAAGTCATTGACCTACTGATTTTCCTTGTTCCAATATCACAGGAAAAAAAAATGATCATGGTGAATATCATGATACATATCAGTATCGCAATGTTTTATTTTAGCCTTATCACCTACCCCTATGGAATAGACAGGTGTGTGTGTGTGTGTGTGTGTGTGTGTGTGTGTGTCCTCACTGAGCACTTTATTATATAGCACTTTATTATATAGCACTTTATTATATAGCACTTTATTATTTAGCACTTTATTATTTATAACACCTGTACAGTTACTCATTTATGCAGTTATCTAATCAGCTAGTCGTGTGGCTGCAGTCCGTGTGGTCATGCCAGTATGGACTACCAGCTTTAGCTAATGTTCACATCAACCATCAGACTGGGGAGAAAAATTGTGATCTCAGATGACTTTGACCCTGACATGTTGTTTGGTGACAGACAGGCTGGTTTAGTATTTCTATAACTTCTGATTATCTGAGATTTTCACGTTCCAACCTCTTGAGTTTACTTAGAGTGGTGCAATAAAGAAAAAACAAGCAGCGAGCTGCAGTTCAGATGAGGGAACCACCATGTTGATGAGAAAGGTCAAATGAGAACAACCAGGCTGGTTCAAGATGTCATTCTGCCCAATTATGCTGAACAGAAATGCATCTCAGAATGCACAACACATCGAACTTTAATGCACATATTGCTGTTCAGTGTGAAGGTTTGACTGTTCGTTTCTGTTTTTTCCATATAGACTGATCTAGCAGTAAGAAAATCCATTGGCATGAGTTTCAGTGATGATTAGGACTACATTAAGAAAGTCAAATGCAGTCATGGGAACATATTTACATTTATGCCATTTAGCAGATACTCTTATCCAGAGCGACTTACAACTGTTCTTAGTGTTCCGTCAGATGATGTTTCCTAGGTAGTACAGGAAGGTTAGAATCTTAACACTTGCCCTGAGCTCAGACGCTGCCTGAACAAGGGCCAGGTCTAATACCTAGAAAGAAGAATACTGAGTTAAATACAGCTTAAATGCTCTACCTAGCAACACCAGGTCAGCATTCATACCAATAGAGAAGAAACATTATGCTCAGTCTAAGTGCAAAAGCATTTAAAATATAATATCAGGCTATCATATGGATTTGTGGAATAATGAGACAGGCAGCGCACGTATTTCTGTTTAAATTAACTGAGCGTTCTTGTTCAGCATTATCGTCTTACTTCTGTAAACATAAATAAACAAACAAATGGGACTATATAAGATTTTAATTATTTCAGATGAAAATAAAACCAGTAGGCCTGAAAATTTGAAATAAATTCACAGCAGTGATCGCTTTATAGCAGAATAATCAATAACTTTTTGTCCTTGTCGGCATAGGTTTATTAAGCTACTGTATTTCACATGATTTCCACATGATAGATAAGCGTTAAACGAATAAGTATACAATTTGTGCTTGCGCATTTATGAAAGTTTACCAGGCTGAAAAATCTGCAGGAAGTGCATGATGCAATCATGCCAACATGGACCAGAATCTCAAATGAATGTTTGCAACACCCCTACTCAGTATTAGTATAGTGTTCCTAAAAAAGTGCTCTGTGACTGTGAGGTTATATTCTGTTCACAGTTTGTTAGAAAGAGTGTCTGTAGAACATACTCCATTTCTTTAATTCTAACTTCTGTTCTCCTGTTTGCTCACAAGATGAGGGTCCATCACTACCCACAAAGCAGAATGAAGAGTTCCGGCCATTCATAAGGAGGTTGCCAGAATTCAAATTCTGGTGAGTTTTTCTTTTTGTGAGTTTTCTTTGGAACAGGTTTTAATTTCTTTTGGTCAGACTACTAACAAAAACACTCATTTGACTTCACTAATGTAACTAAAATGTGTATGGAATATACAAAATGCTTATTTAATTCCTGATCAATTGAAAACACTTGTCTGTGACCCCGTTGACACCTGATATGCCAGTGTGTTATTTGCTTAGTATGCTATAAAAACCTGAACATTAAAAAAAATACATTGAAGCTAAAAGACTGGGGAATAATGGAGAGTACCTTAATAAAACGTAGTGAGTGTTTGAATGACTCCGAGTGTAATTACTCGGAGTGTAATTGCAGAGCTTAGATGAAAAGTGAATTGTTGCTGCTACTCAAGGGTTACATTTTCCTGCCTTTTCCATCCTCGAACCACAAAACGCATCAGATTTGATGTGGATTTTCCTCCGTGTTAAAAGTTGCAGTTTTTTGCCTCTCACGTTGGTGTGAATAGGCCTTTACACCAGTGTTTGCAAGAAGCTGTTCTTGATTAGTAATCTTCTGCTTTAGTCATTGCTGTCATGGACCATGCATGTTAAAGTGCAATACCGTAGTGGGACTGTGAATAACAGCAAGGCAGATTTTAGTAAACTGAAGCCTGTTGAATTAAACTCAATCTCCTGTTAAGAGCTGAACTGAAGGAGCAGTGATGCCTGTGTTTGGTGAGTCCAGTTCATATGCAGAACAGTTGAAGGAAGTGCCTTCACAGCATTGGGAAAGGTTTTGTTTGTCAAATCTTGTTGGCTTAGAGAGACGGATATACTTGCATCTGTTTGAAATGCATCTCCTGAAGTTGTTTGAGCAATCAGATTTAAATCTGTTTTAAATTCACCTGTGCAGCATTTACCCCCTGAATTTATGTGGATAATCTCTGTCCTGATACTTAATATTCATGAAATATGAGTATTGTACTTATGTATCTCTTGTCTCAGGTGCGTTCTGTGTATTGTGGCAGTCCTGCAGTGTAGATCTGTGAAGAAATCTCCCTGTGCCATTATTGATTTGGAATGCCATCAGATGATGATAATAGTAGACTCCTGCTCATTAAAAGTAGCTGTGGATTCAGATGAATTGGATAACACACAAGCTAAAGCTAAAGAGTAGAATTTGTAAAGTCATATGGTGCTAGATGAACAAGTACCAGATTTCCCCCCCTCCCATAGTGTTTCCCATACTGGTTTATTGTGAGCTCACTGAGAAAGTGAAACGGTCAGCCGTGACTCATTTGCAGCATGGACAATGTGCAACTGTGTTATGACCTTGAAAATCGGTTTTATTAGACTTAAACTAAACAGTACTTTAACATTCAGGTGTTCAATGCAAATATCAATGAAATGTCAATTTAATTAACACCGTTTTATGCTCATAGTATTGGATTACAGCCGTGGTCACCAACACTGCTCCTGGTGATTTACCTTGCTACAGACTTCGGCTCCAACCCTAATGCACTCCCACTTGACGCATGTAATTATTGTTTTCAGAAGTCCTAAATTAGCTGAAGGAGGAGTTTAAGATTTGGGTTGAAGATGAAACCTGCAAGAAGGTGTATCTTCAGTTTAAGGCTTGGTGGCCCCTGGACTACAGCCTCAGAGTTGAAGATTTTACTTGTAATACCTCGTTCTCTCCTCCAGATGGCCCCATTGACCACTTAAAATGTAGACTGTGGGACACTGAGAGTGCACATGCATCTAAAGGTGCATTGCTTAATTCAATCTTCTCCTTTATCTTTATCTTTAATCTTCTCCAGTGTTGGTGGACTGCTAACTCTTTAGCGCTTCTAAATGGTTTAACAATACTTAAAATATTGAAAATGCTATTTTCTAGATCTTATACACATTAATTAAAGACCTCCTGTATTTTGCACCTTGAATATAGGGATCCTTATCCACACAGCATCCGCGCTCGGCTCTGTGCTAAAGCTTCAGCAGGGATATTAATAATGATTAAACAGTTTTACAGCAGGTTTAAAACTGTTTATGAAATCTGTTTATTTTACAAAATTGCACAGGTTTACAGCTGTTAGTATGAGAGAGTTTGGAGAAGTTTGCTCATTGGGAACGTGTTACGGTGTCTCCAGTGCTTCATAGGATATTATTCAATACATATTAAACTGGCTGTTGTAGTTATGTTACTGCCATGGGTGGAAAATTACTAAGTACACAAAGTAACATGTTTACCTTAATGTATTTCTTGTTGTGTTCTTCAGGTATTGTTGAGCGTTTAGCAGTTAGCTTCTGTAATGATGCAAAGCACTGGATATTTGCATTAGAAGTACCTGAACACAGTGACGTCCAATAATTTTGGTGTACGTATTTGTCAGCGTTCGTGTTATTGGTTGTCATTTCAGGCATTCTGCAACGAAAGGCATCGTCATCGCTATGATTTGCACATTCTTTGAAGCCTTCAACGTGCCAGTGTTCTGGCCTATCCTCGTAATGTACTTCATCATGCTCTTCTGCATCACCATGAAGCGTCAGATCAAGGTTTGTTACTTCTTAATCACATATAATTAATTTTATTTCTCATGTTTTTAGTTAAACTAGTAAGCTGGTTTTGTACTGGCTGCGGTGCTCTTTTGAGAATGTACCCAATAGGTAATCTGAAGTTTACCGATTCCGTTTTGTTTGATATGTACCTTTTAGCAGTCCTAAATGGATCTGATCTTTTTGTGTTTTGTCCACAGCATATGATCAAGTATAGGTACCTACCCTTCACACATGGGAAGAGGACATACAGAGGCAAGGAAGACACAGGGAAAACATTTGCAAGTTAAAATTCCCTCTACTGAAATTAAAGTTGTTGATGAAGAATGGTGCGTGCAGGGGTTGAAGATTTTTCTTTTCTTTCCTTTTTTTTTTTTTTTTGGCGGGGGAGGGGGGGGGGGGGACGGGGTGGAAGAACTAGGCCTAATCGGAAAAGAGTTTTGATCCGTGATGACAGTGTTGGGTGTGGTTGGGTTTTTATGATGGGGATTTTTGCTGCCTTTAGCAGGTTTTGCCAGATTAATTTGAAATTTATGGATGAGTGCAGTGCCTACTTTGCCTTCTATACACAAGCTCTGATGATGATGATGAAGAAAAGCTTGGCAAATTCAGGCTATATGTTAGGACGATGCTCACAAGTGGGCTACAAAGTTCTGGGTTTTTGTTTGCATTCTTCCTCAAACGTTCAAGTGTAAGTCAAAAAAACTTGAGCACCTAACTGTTTGTCGTTACATGTATCTCCTCTGTACGTATTTTGAAAGCAGTATATCATAAGACTGTCATCAGTATCACCTTTGTTAGAGCTAAATTGAAGTCGTCCATTAAAAGCCAGTGGAGAAAAAACAAGGACTTTCAAATTGATCCCTGCTTTCAGCTGCATACTTCATCATCCAGAAATGTCTCTTTGTGCTCCTACTGAAGAACTTGTTTAGCATTCTTTATTCAGACGTATAGGCAGGTTCAGTATTCAGACTTATCTCTCTAGGAAACCTCTGTGAAAAAAGGAGACACTACAGAACAGCTAGAGTTTGTAGCACCTGCTCAGTAGAAAGCTTGCCACATGTGACTATGAATTTGCCTTCCTTCTTAAATGTGCTGTAGCCTTCTATAGTTTGAATTTTGTATATAGTTTGTCCCTAGTAGCATAAATCCTAGCAGCTTGTAATTTATTCCCAAATAGTTGAATTCCTCAACTCCCCTGATCTTGAGAACATTGTACATTTATTTTAGGCCAGGTTCATTCCGATGTTAGACTTAAAAGAACTGGTTGTACACTGTAATGGTTTAATCATTCCAAACAAAACTTTTTCTCTTTCTCTCTCTTTCTCTTCTTTTGCAGAGGAAACATAAGATCGTTGAATGCTTTATATGATAAGAAATGGATGGAGAGGGTTGAGACTTTGTTCGTGTGGTGTAT
>JAVGWN010002217.1:7500-10391 GCA_034552555.1 Semaprochilodus insignis
CCATACAGTGTCACACATACAGTAATATGAATTATGATTCTCACTGTACACTGAACAGCTGCAGCTGCTGTTGTTCATAAGCAGCTCTGCAGCTCAACACTCGCCACAAAAACACGGTGAACGCAGAGCAAACAAGCAGCTGCTTTCTGATATTAATAACTTCAGCATGTGCACCATCAGAGGGGCTTTCCTGTCCTAAACATCTCCTCTCATCAACAGACACCCGTCTGAAACCTGCTGTTGATGTGAATGTCACATGATCACCCAACACTGTTTGCAGCTTTCATCGTTTGGTGTCAGATTAATTATTGTGGATTATGATTCTTCACAGAAACTGCTTTACAATCACATTATTACTCCGTCAAGAACCGAGCCCCCTCTGTGATGTTCTGGGGGTGTTTTCATGATGTGGAAATGGGTTCTTTGGTTGAGGTCACAGTAAATGTGAACCACAGTGTCTACACTGGTGGACAAAAAGGTTTACCATATAGCTCATCATCTTACCGAGGAACATAACATTACTATTGTGGCGTTCACTGGGCTGCAAATGTGACTGATTGGCATGATGAACATTCAGGAGCATAATACATGCTATTAGGGGACTCAATTTTTGTCAGGTGAGCTTATGTATGTATATATATATATATGTATATATATATATATATATATATATGATTATATATTCAGCAAGAAGCTCATTGTCATTCAAGCATTAGCCCATTCGTAGATAAGCTCACAAAACGATCACATGCTCATTTCTGTATTTTACGGTTTCCAGAACAATCAGCAAATTATGGGCATATGATAACAGCTCAGACACATACCCCAACCCTGACCGGCCTGTCCAAAAAATAGAGGCCCTAACACAGCGGCATTGCTCTACACGGCCAGAAATGAACCAGCTACCCAGTCCAGAGCAGCATGGCTGGTCACATGCAATGCAGGCATATGCTGAGTTTGATGCTGACCAAGCAGGGTGACCAGCCAAACCAGCACCTGTGCTGACGTCTTCAGCAGGGTAGCTGGAGAGCTCCTGTTGGTAGTCTTCACAGTTCACCGTATGTAAACAGTGGAGATCCATAAGATTAGACGTTACAGATGTATGTATGTTAATGACACAGAAGATTTACAGTTTAAAACGTTATAAAATAAACAGAGTATGAAGAAATAACAGTGGCGTCGGTGTGACAGAGACCTCTATGTACGGTGCTGCAGAGATATCTACTTTGTGTGTGTGTGGGTTTTGCTGTTTGTGTTTGTGTGTGCGTAAATGTGTGTGTGCGTTTGTAAATGTGTGTATGTGCATGTGTTTGTGTGTGTGTGTGTGTGAGTGTGTGTGTCTCTACGTGTGTGTGTCTGTGTGTGCATAAATGTGTGTCTGTGCGTGTGTGTTCGTGTGTAAATATGTGTGTCTGTACATGTGTAAATGTGTGTGTGTGCGCATCTGTGTTTCTGTAAATGTATATCTGTGTGTGTGTGTGTATGTGTGTGTGTGTGTGTGTGTGTGTGTGTGTGTGGGTTGTGGTCAGGCAAAGCTCAGCAATAATGAAGTGAAGTTAGCTCATGGTTCCGGCGCAGGGAGACCCGGTTAGCACTGAGGCCCAGCTAGAAGGGAAACAGTGCAACTCAGTGTCGAATGGTAATGCAGCACTAACATCAGCTTCACGCACTCCGGTTCAGATACACAGTTCATACACAGCACAGCAGCACGTCTACTGCACCATCCCACTGTGTGTAGCAGCCATCCGAGAATACACGCCCCTTATGGTAACAGCTAGAACACCTCTAGAACAGCACTCACAGCTAGAACAGCACTCACAGCTAGAACAGCACTCACAGCTAGAACAGCACTCAGACGTAGCATATGGGAGAACTGTAACTATGTCAATATGTGTAGTATTAGTATGGAGATGTGTGTAGTGTTACCATGTAAATGGCTGTAGCATAACCATGGGTGTAGTGTTACCATTGAAATGGATGTAGTGTAGCCATGGAAATGGGCGTAGCATAACTATGGCTGTAGTTTTACTTAAGGAGTAAAATGTTTACACTTATACCAAATATTGACATAACTGCTGCTAAAAACAATGTTCAATGTTCATCTTAAAAAATAACTGCACATAACTGCACTTTACTGCTCCCACTACATGTGGGCTATCTGCTCCCTCCCTGTATTTATTGTTTGCTGTTTTGTATATTGTAAATTGTCTTGTAAATCTATTGTATTTATTGTTCTATGTAGCACCTTGGTCCTGGAGGAACGCTGTTTCGTTTCACTGTGTACTGTACACCACTGTATATGGTTGAAATGACAATAAAAAACTACTTGACTTGACTGGACTTGACTTGACTGGACTTGTTACCATGGAAATGGGTGTAAGGGGTAACATGGAAATGGGTGTAGAATTACCATGTAAATGGGGGTAGTGTTACCATGGAAATGGATGTAGTGTAGCCATGGAAATGGGTGTAGCGTTAAAATGGAAATGGGTGTGGTGTAACCATGGAAAGAGGTTTCTGAGGATGTGGTCATGCGGTTTTGCTGAGCAGGAGGGGACCCAAAAATCAAAACGTCACTTTTAAAAGAAAGTCTAATTTAAAGTTAAATACCTGACGCCCATTTAATTTCACTGACTGAGTAAATCGCACGTCTACAGCATATTAATTGGATAGTAACTAGATAGTAACTGGATAGTAATTGATATTAACTGGATATTAACTGGATAGTAACTAGACAGTAACTGGATAGTAACTAGATAGTAACTGGATAGTAACTAGATAGTAATTGGATATTAACTGGATAGTAACTGGATAGTAACTAGATAGTAACTGGATAGTAATTGATATTAACTGGATATTAACTGGATAGTCACTAGATAGTAACTGGATAG
>JAVGWN010002218.1:0-11365 GCA_034552555.1 Semaprochilodus insignis
GTGTGTGTGTGTGTGTGTGTGTTTGAGTTGGTGTGTGTGTGTGTGTGGTGTGAGTGCATTGTGTGTTTGATCATGATGGGGGTTGATGTTGCAGATGACTGGATAAATGACTGAACATGAATCCGTCCCTTCATCAAATCATTCGCCATAGTGACTGTATCGCACCCGCTACCCTTCTACACACACACACCAACCCCCCCAACACACACACACACCAACCCCCCAACACACACACACACACACCAACCCTCCCAACACACACACACCAACCCCCAACACACACACACACACACACACACACACACACACACACACGCACACCAACCCCCCCAACACACACACACACACACACACACACACACACACACACACCCCACACACACAGGCTTAGTTTATAGGTTTATGTGCACTCCCTTATGTGTTATCTATCCGTCTGTCTGTAAATATGAACAATAAATACAGTATTTAAATCTCTCTCTCTCTCTCTCTCTCTCTGTCTCTCTCTCTCTCTCTCTCTCTCTCTCTCTCTCTCTCTCTCTCTCTGTCTCTCTCTCTCTCTCTCCAGATGGCTGGCTGTGCTGTCAGTGTTCATTTCTTACTCCTTGTCTGACAGCACGGCAGATCCTCCACGAAGGCCTCACCCCCAAACACACTCGCCACACACACAGTGACATTTTTCAAAGAGACTCCACACACACACAGAGGTAGGTACAGAGAGAGGATCGGCAGTGCAGTTGTGAAGAGCAAACCTAAACAACATCACACAAAGCAGTAACTAATAAACAAACACAAACAAACAAACAAACACATGACAACATAACACAAACTTCAGACTTTTAACTCTACTGACACACCAACACAGTCTAAACACACCCAAACATACAGTCAGCACACCAACACAGCCTAAACACCCAAACACACAGCCTAAACACACCCAAACACACAGCCTAAACACACCAACACTGTCTAAACACACCCAAACATACAGCCTAAACACACCAGCACTGTCTAAACACACTCAAACATACAGCCTAAACACACCAACACTGTCTAAACACACCCAAACATATAGCCTAATCACCCAAACACACAGCCTAAACACACCCAAATACACAGACTAAACACACCAACACAGTCTAAACACACCCACACATACAGTCTAAACACAGCCAAACAACCTAAACACACCCAAACACACAGCCTAAACACACCCAAATACACAGACTAAACACACCCAAACAGCCTAAACACACTCAAACAAACAGCCTAAACACACCCAAACAAACAGCCTAAACACACCCAAACAAACAGCCTAAACACACCCAAACTCATGGAGCCATCACTACTCCCTGATTGTCTGCAGTCGTAGCTGTTGGGTCAGTCAGGTACAGCGATAAGGCATGTCCTTGCTTATGTCACATTTGCTTCCGAGTATGAAACTTGAATAATTTGCATGTCTCCTCTCTCTCTGAGATGAAGGTGCTGTTTATCTGATGGGGACACTGTTGGAGGATCTACCAGCTCTTTCAGATGGTTGTTAGGAGTCTCATTTTCTCTGAAGGTTTTAATCAGTTTTTAAACTCCAGTTTTCCTTGGACTTTCCCCTCGGAATGCAAGCGGATTGTCTTATATTTAATGTCTGTTTTGACTGGAAATTAAATAAATGAAGGCTGGATTCTGACTAGCACTGTATGGTAATTAAAAATTGGCAATTATAATTAATATAATAGAATAGTAATGAATCATCACACAATCTGCTACATGCTGCATCTAGAGTTAATACAGAGCTACATAAACACACATGCACTGGTTTCTATTGGACGGATGTTCCTGTGTCTGCGAGACTGGCAGATGTTTCAGATGTTTCTTGGCACCACATGACAAGGTAGTGACATGATACATCAATGATACGCTTCATACACCATTAACCCGCATTAATAAAGCAGGTTGGATTCTCAGGCTCACCAGCCACACATGCCGGCCCAGTTTTGTTCCATGTTAAGGTTTTAAATCTATCGTGTCTGATTCCTCAGAGACCTGCTGGGGTTTTTAAACAGCACAGTTGAACATTTCTCATGTTAAAGATAGTAAATTATGTAGGCAGGTGGACCGCAGGACCGCGGCCGAGAAGTGAGTGTACGTGTGTGTGTGGAACAGAATAATAGACAGAGGTATGAGCAGTGATAGCATCTGAGTGTCCTAAAGACTCCTTCTATCAATGTCAGTGATGTGGTTCACAGCATACGCAGCACAAAAATTAAACAAAGAAAGATAAACTCACAGGATGAAACAAAAAAGAAGAGAAAGAAGAAAAAGAGGCCGTTATATTTGGCTACTGGTTAATGGAGTAAAGTTATGGTCTGTAGTTAGAGCTGTTGTATTGGTGGGCTATATGCTATATGGCCCTAGAAACAGATACAGGCTGAGTTAGACTCTGGTTGTTGGCGTAAAGTTTCTGGTCCGTAATTAGAGCTGTATAGCGCTGTATAGAAACGGATACGGTCTGAGTTAGACTCTGATTGTTGGCGTAAAGTTTCTGGTCTGTAATTAGAGCTGTATAGCTCTGTAGCCTGCAGTGCGGAAGTCGTTACTCGCCTTGCTGCGAGCTACAAACCCCACGTGACGGGCCGGCAGCACGGGAGGGGCAGCTGCAGGATTCTGCTGCCCCCGGGCAGTGCTCCCAGTCACTATATAGCTCCCTCGCTCCCTCCCGCACCTCTCACTCTCTCTCCATCTCCGCTGTATGTGTTTGTGTATGATTAAGCCTGTGTGTGTGTGTCGCTCACACGCGCTTGGAGCTCTCGCCCAGCGGAGCACGCGGAACGGTTCCCGGCTGCAGTTCCCCGCACTGAGCAGGTAGGCAAAGTAAAGTGTGCTTTGGGATGAGGGAAAGTCAGTTTGGGTCAGAACCAGAGAGGAAAGTTCACAGTTTCTGTCTGTTCTCTCACTGAGGGAGTTTTTAATGTTGAGGGTTTAATTGTGTCTCTCATGTGAAGTTCTTTAATTAGGTTACTGAGACTGAGACACATTCTAAACACAGCTTAGTACCAGTCAAACCAGTCAAACCAGTCAAATTCAGTCAAACCAGTCAAATTCAGTCCAGTGACATTCATTACAGAGAATAACTCCACTGTTATATCATTGTTGTTATGATTACTTTTAGGAAAGTGCAGACAAATTCTAATGATCTGACAGTTTAGATGGAATAATATTGGATAGTATTATTAATGTGATTATGATGTTTTTGTGATGCTTATTATTATTATTATTATTATTATTATTCTAAATACATTCTAGAAGACTAGAAAGTAGACACGTGTGACTCGACGACTAGCTGAATGTAACTGATGGATTGGAAGGTATTGCTTCTGTAAAGAGTTTTTATTATTATGATTATGATGATTATGCAGTTTTTTCTGTTTATTGTTATTATTGTTATTGGAATTATTATTAGAACTTACTTACTTGACAGAGAATACACACGAGAGATTAGGCAAATTCAAAGTAATGGGCTAGAATCAAATGAATCTCTGTAATTTTATTATTGTGATTGTGATGATTATGCAGGTTTTTTTCTGTTTATTGTTATTATTGTTATTGTTATTATCATTATAATTATTTTTATCAGACAGTGAACACATATGCGATATTAGGCAAGTTCAACGTATCTAATGGACTAGAATCAAATTCATCTATTATTTTATTATTATGATGAAAATGCATCAAAGTTTCTGCTTCATCTTCTTCTTATTATTATTCTTATTTTTATTATGTTGTTTTTGTCATGTTTGTTTAAGTTGTTTATTTTTATTATTAGCACTATTATTATTATTATTATTATTATTATTATTATTATTATTATTAGTGCAGATACATTCTGTATTATTGTGTTATATTAAAATACTGTATTTTTCTGCACACCTTTTCCTGCATGTTGCCGTGTACTGTACGTCTCTGGACGAGGCTGAAACATCTAACACAGACATTTGGAATATACCCCTGATGTGGGGTCAGGTTTATGTTTGGGGCTTGGTCCTGATATGGGGTCAGGTTTATGTTTGGGGCTTGGTCCTGATGTGGGGTCAGGTTTATGTTTGGGGCTTGGTCCTGATGTGGGGTCAGGTTTATGTTTGGGGCTTGGTCCTGATGTGGGGTCAGGTTTATGTTTGAGGTTTGGCCCTGATATGGGGTCAGGTTTATGTTTGGGGCTTGGTCCTGATATGGGGTCAGGTTTATGTCTGGGGCCTGGTCCTGATGTGGGGTCAGGTTTATGTTTGGGGCTTGGTCCTGATGTGGGGTCAGGTTTATGTTTAGGTTTTGGCCCTGATGTGGGGTCAGGTTTATGTTTAGGTTTTGGTCCTAATGTGAAGTCAGGTTTATGTTTGGGGTTCGGTCCTGCTGGGGGTCAGGTTTATGTTTAGGATTTGGTCCTGATGTGGGGCCAGTTTTGTGTTTAGGGTTTGGTCCTGATGTGGGGTCAGGCTCATGTTTAGGTCTTGGCCCTGATGTGGGATCAGGTTTATGTTTAGGTTTTGCTCCTGATGTTGGGTCAGGTTTATGTTTAGGTTTTGGCCCTGATGTGGGGTCAGGTTTATGTTTGGGGCTTGGTCCTGATGTGGGGTCAGGTTTATGTTTGGGGCTTGGTCCTGATCCTGATGTGGGGTCAGGTTTATGTTTGGGGCTTGGTCCTGATCCTGATGTGGGGTCAGGTTTATGTTTGGGGCTTGGTCCTGATGTGGGGTCAGGTTTATGTTTGGGGCTTGGTCCTGATCCTGATGTGGGGTCAGGTTTATGTTTGGGGCTTGATCCTGATGTGGGGTCAGGTTTATGTTTGGGGCTTGGTCCTGAACCTGATGTGGGGTCAGGTTTATCTGCGTCTCTGAACTCAAACCCAAAGCTGACCTCTATATCACATCATGTTCCATCACCCCATGGAAACAATGGAACCGTTTCTTTCTCCGGTATCAGGCATATGGAGTTTATGTCTCGTTACCAAAGGAGTGTCAAGAACACCTCAAACAGGAAACACACCCGGGAGGAACTAAGACCTTACAAGAGAACCTCTCTAACAGCACGAAGAAGAACCACTGAGAGGAACCAAGACTCAAAAATAGAACCTCCCTATGAGCATGAAGAAGATCCATTGAAAGGAATCAAGACTCCAAAGGATAGCCTCTCTAGGAGCATTAGGAAGAACCACAAAGAAGAACCAAGACTCGAAAAGGAGCAACTCCTTTTGAGCATGAAGAAAACCCACTAGGAGAAAACAAGACCCACAAGGAGAACTTCCCTAAGAACATGAGAAAGAACCACTGAGAGGAACCAACACTCAAAAGGAGAACCTCCCTAAGAGCAGGAGGAAAAAACACTTAGAGGAATCAAGAATTTAAAGGAGAACCTCACTAAGAACATGAAGAAGCAGCACTGCAAGGAACCAACACTCAAAAGGAGAACCTTCCTAAGAGCATGGGGAAGAACCATGAAAGGTAACCAAGACATAACAGGAGAACCTTCCTAAGAGCATGGGGAAGAACCATGAAGGATAACCAAGACATAACAGGAGAACCTTCCTAAGAGCGTGGGGATAAATCACTGAGAGGAACCAAGATTTAAAAGGAGAACCTTTTAGTCTGATTTTGACACAAATTTGTCGTATCTGACAATTTTCCCGGCACTGGACGAAAAGTCTAGTGTGTCAGACATTTGGCGTCTCCTACAACGTGTTCCTGGATGTTGACCAATAGGAGGACAGAGCGCTCTCAGGTGCACATACGTAAACATGGAAAACACAGAGAGCTGCTGTTACAGCTGACGGTAGAAACCACGAGCCACAGATCGCATACATCTTTAACAGCAATGCTACAAACAAGCTACTAAAATGCTAACGGCTAATCGCTAACCACAGCCAACTAACAGCCTAACTACAGCGCCAATAGAAAACTGTGGAAGTGAACCTGTTCTTAACACATTCGTTACCTCGAGTTCTCCTTGAAGGATAGACAGTTCATATCGTCCTCCTCCTGACCCCCCAGGAACGCCGTTTTTCCTTTTCTTTTCTTTTTCCTTTTGGAACACAAAACTGCCAGCGCTACACACGGCGCTTCTGTAGCCATGACTGATTCTTGGTTTCTTGACTCACCTCCTCGACAACCTACAATCTCATGCAAGAACTCAAACGATGATTGGTCGGAGAGTGTAGTGTTGTCAGTCTCATAGTGCCAGAATTTATGTCACTGTGATTGTTTAATCGGACGTAGTGACCATCAGGAAAGACAAAAAATTCCCATAGTCTGATTCGGCTTTAGGGCGTATTGCAAAGAGCTCTCTGGTTCAGTGGTGAGGGTGCTGCCCAGGGAACCGGCCATGTTCTAGGGTGCCTCATTGTCATTATAGTTTCAATGCCCTGGAAGATTAGTTTCCTAAGAGTTCCCACAATACACTGTAACAGCCAGTGGGCATCGACTGTTCACCATGCGAATAGCGTCACCCCTCCAGCTCGAGTGATGGCATAGGCCCCCATGCACTCCACGCCAGATAAGCCTACCAACAGTAAAGGATTATCAAAGCGCTTAATCATGGTTTAGCACTCCTTATAAAGTTCATAGCATCATGTTAAGCCAACCGCACGTAGTTGCTCCTCATTTCACTTTAAGGCTTTAAGGTTTTAACGGTACGGGTCATGTACTACGTTTAGCGCAGTACAATGTGGTGTAGTTTGGAAGCATTGCCTTTAATGCTGGTCTGTACTGGTCTATGCCTGTTTGTGCTGGCCTAGTGCTGGTTTAGCTGATCACCACAGCATGCTCGTCCTGGTGGACCAGCATTCCAATGTCAAAACACAACATATGCTGGTTTTGGTGGTGACCTGGACTAGGCTGGTTTTTCCAGCATTAATAAACTAGCATGACCTGCTTACAGGCTAAAGCTAACAGGCTAACTAGACCTGATGTTTTACATTTACATTACATTAAGACTTTACTGAGAGGAATGGATGTTCACTGATGACTGTGTTTTAGCTGCAGCTGGTATGAATTGCTTAGTTGAACCATGGTTAGCTTGGCTCTAGTGATGCTAACAGAATTAGCATTTATGCTAGCGGTGTTTATTGTCTGAGGAAAGGCTTCATTTTATTAAACAGTACTGTGGGTGACTGGCACGCAGCTGGTATGCTGGTCACCAGTAAAACCAGTATATGTTGGTGTTTGGGCTGCTAGTATGCTGGTCAGCAGTAATGGAAGTTAATGTACTGGTCACCAGTAAAACCAGTATATGTTGGTGTTGCTTATGTTGTATACTGGTCATCAAGCATGACCAAGCTAGGGGACTAGGTACACCAGCACTTCCCCCAGACTGTTCTGGTTTCTCCAGCAGGGGTATGTGGTCTCACTATCACTGGTGTCACTCTTACTGGTTCATAGCCGTGTGTGGACTCTCTCTGGTGTCCCAGGGCGAGACTGATCCGTCTGTGTTCTGTTTTCTGTTGCAGTTTCACGAACGGTGTAGGAAATCCATCCATGTGAAATCCTCCAGTCGCACCTTATGAGGTCAGTGCTTCGTTACCGACGCGGCCATTGCTCCGTTTCATATCTGAAATGTTTTGACAGTTGTGGACCACCGTAGCAGCGCGTAGGTCAGTTTATGCTGTTTGGAGAGAAGCACGTCCTAAAGAACCTTTCTGTGAACGGCTTAGTACATAACCATTCCTGTTCAAACACCAATTAGAGGCTTTTCCTTGAAGTGTAGTTCCAGGCCAAGAACCATTAAGGAACTTTATTTAAAACAAAAAGTGCTAGATTGCTAACGCTGAATAAAAATGACATCTTGGCTAATAAAATGATCTTACATCTAATTTATTAATCTTAAATTTCTCCTTTTGAGATTGTTGGAGGCTCATTTTAACATTATTTTAATTACTGAACAGGTCCAATGAGCCGCCACTATAGTGAGAGAATTTGGCTTGGAAAAATCACTTAAAACAAGTAAAAAATTATCTTAAATCTTAATCTTAAAATAATCTTAAAATTTGCTTCAGCAATCTCAAAATGAGAATTCATATTAAAAAATTATAAATTTATATATATATATATATATCTAGATAGATAGATATAGACATATAAGATATATCTATATAATAAACTCTTTCAACCCAAAAAAGCACAACCCAATAAAGTAACACCCAGTTTTGCCCAGCTGTACCCATCCCCCCCTATGATTTAGAGTGTCCAGCTCTACCGACTGATAATATGTAAGTTATGTACACTATAAAAAAAGAAATAGATTAAGTAAGTAACCGGTCTTAAAAAGTCAAATAAATGATTAATTATGAATTAATTAATAATTATGCTACTATGAATTATGCTATGTCTACTATGAAGAATTCTGTATCTACTATTAATTATTCAGTATCTACTATGAAATTAAACATTCTATGCCAGTTCATCGTTTTATTCACTATTAATAAGCATTTAGAAATGTGGTTCTTTATTTGGGCATTTAATTCTTGATACTTTTAAATTTAATGTGTCGTTGGCTCAGCTGATTTTAATTCAGTATTCATAGTTTCATCTATTACTGTTGACAACCATCTGTAAAGCACTTTTTATATTATTATTATTATTATTATTATTATTATATGGGTGACGAGCTGAAACCTGGACTCACTAACATTCTCTGATCACTTAAAACAGTTAGAACACTGAACTATAGGAACCTCGGCACAGACCCACGGGGTTAAACCAACCGTAGTGCTGCCGGACAGTCAGACAGTGCGTGTTCTCCTCCACACTGTGTGTAAATTTCATGATGAATTGATAAAAGAAAAGACCCAAAATGATTTAGGGAAAACCGTCTGGTTCCATAGAGTGGCATTAAAAGTCCCGTATGTTTTCCCGTTATCATTCCCCATACGGCGGTTTGTTCCGACAGTAGCAATAAACTCAAACCACAAGAACTGAAACAGACTGCTGTTATTCGGGAGCGGTGCACCACTGTAACTGTTTACCCTTTCATCCGTTTATCCGTCAGTCGATCAGTCTATCTATCAGCCTACATATCCCCCTATTCATCCCTCCATCCGTTTGTTTATGTTAATGATCTCCAGGATTTTACAGGATTTAAGGTGAAGGTTTCACAGTGAAATACTGTACTCAACACGTTATTGAGAAATCTATTTTTCTATTTTCTATAATAACAGTAAACTGCCGTGAGGTTGACTTAATAAGCTGTACTGCACAGCATTATGGGATACGATACCATAAACATTTAATTGTATTAATTTATTCTGACCAATTAGGTTTTACTACTGTAAAGTCTGTCCTGTATTTTTTATATATTAAAAAATGTTGTTTATTGATTTTGTCAGATGTAAGTTTTTGGCTTTGCGGATGCCAGTTAGAGGCTAAATTTAAATATCTGTAAATATATGTGTGTTTGCATTAAAAAAAAAAACACATTCCAGACATTCTGTGAATTTACAGTGCAAAACATGGTAAAATAAATAGGTTTATTGATATTGCTTATTTAAAATTATGTTTTTTATACTTAATTATAAATATTTTAGAAACTTAGAACCAAAAAACTATGTATCTTTATTTCATTTTATGTCCTTTATATGGTGTACAAATGTCATGGTAATTGGATCCGCAGAAATGCTCTGACATCATTCGGGAATAAGAGGTTCAGATGAAGCTACTTAAAACTGTGTATAGATAAAATATGTTACTGTATTTTAATGAGCTTATTACCGTAGGAGTACAACCAAAGTACATCCCAGTACACTCGTAATGCTGGTGGGTGTGGAGTGACGCTGATGGTTTACTGTTATTTACTGGTGATATGATTCTGTGATGGTCGTTTAAAAGGGACATGTGTTTACAGTGAGTCCATGTACTTATGCATTTATACATTTAGGAAATAAATATGAACCTCATAATTTAAATAGGTGATGAACATACAGTATCAACAATGAACATATCGTCACTGTCCAAACGAAATGGCAACCCCAAAATGGCCACTTTACAGGAGAGGCCAAAAACCTCATTCAACTTTCATGTGAGTCAATGGAACCAGACTTCCCCCTCTAAGATCAAGAGTGTCCTGCTCTACAGACTGATAATATGTAAGTTATGTACACTATAATAAAAATAAAGACTATTAAAAGTACGTAACTGGTCTTAAAAAGTCAGCTAAAGCTCAGATTAAATTAAATTAAGAATTTAATTTAAGAATTAAATAATTAATAATTATACTACTATGAATTGTTCAGCATCTCGTGGGAATTATTTATTAAGCACTATGAATTTAAATGTTCTACATCTGCCAGTTCATAGTTTTGCTCAATTTTAGTAAACATTTAAATATTTATTTCTTTATTTGGGCATTTAATTCCTGATTCTTAGAAATTTGATATGTCAGAGGATTTTAAATTAATACTCAGAATTTCACCTATTGTCATCTGTAAAGCACTTTGAGCTGGCACCAGTATGAAAAGTGCTCTATAAATAAAAAAGATTATTATTATTATTATTATTATTATTTATTTATTTATTTTATATGGGTGAATAATGGAAACCTGGACCCCTTTTTGGGCTGTTTCTGTTGGTCAACTCATTCTGAATTTTCCACACAGTGTAAACGGCAGCCGCTTGTTCAAATGATGCAGAAAAGTAGACATCAACAAAATTGGAGATTTGGAAAAACTGATATTTTAGGACAGCATTGATATATATTTACCATGTTTTGCACAGTATATGCACAGACCGTCTCAAATGTGTAGAATTTGCACTCACATAGCCAAAAACCAAAAAACAAGATTTATTAACCTGCAAACATCAAATCCAAAATTACAATTCAGTGTAAACTGTAAACTAGTAAGACCTGAATTATCAGGATATTTACATCAATCTATTAATTCTTATAGCCAGATAATAGTGAATATTCACATGTTCATCCATCCCCTGGTCTCTCTATCCATCAGTTACCTCCATCCATCATCACCTCCGGTATTAATGTCCTAACATTAACAGAGCTCTAATAATAATATTAATAATAATGATAATATACACAATAACTGATGTATATATCCGTCCATCCATCCCTCCATCCCTCCATCCCTCCATCTCTCCTCTCTCTTTTGTTCCACAGTGAGAGTGTGTGTGTGTATTTGTGTGTGTGTATGTGTGTGTATATATATGTGTGCGTGTGTGTATATATGTGTGTGTGTGTGTATATATATGTGTGTGTGTATTTGTGTGTGTGTATGTGTATGTGTGTGCGTCTATGTGTCTTTCTGTGTGCGTGTGCCTGTGTTTGTGTGTGTGTGTGTGTCTGTGTTTGTGTGTGTGTGTGTGTGTGTGTGTGTGTGTGT
>JAVGWN010002219.1:0-11362 GCA_034552555.1 Semaprochilodus insignis
ACAGACACCTTCTTAGACCAACAGAAACCCTCTCAGACCAATATAAATCCTCTCAGATCCACAGAACCCTCTGAGACCAATATAAACCCTCTCAGATCCACAGAACCCTCTCAGACCAAGAGAAACCCTCTCAGACCGACAGAAACCCTCTCAGACCCACAGAACCCTCTCAGACCAACAGAAACCCTCTCAGACCAACAGAAACCGTCTCAGACCCACAGAACCATGTCAGACTCACAGAAATAAGTCTAATATGTATATTTTCCAGACACTTTCATTCTGTTGAGTCAGTTTAGCTCCTGAACTATTAGTTTTATTCAGCATTTAGACTCTTTAAATGGGAAGAGTGGAAAAATGCATGTACAATGACATTCCTCTGAAGTTAGTAACTCATTAGTGGAGGAGTTTCTGGTCCTGAGATTTTGATTTGTATATGTGTTGGTTGTTTTTTGCTAGGCTCATTTTCCTAAAGAGTCAGTACGTCACAGAAGTAAAAACGTCTCTGGGTAAAGATGACAACAAACAACCTGAAGGTTCCAGAGTGGAGGCAGGGCAAATCCAGGGTGGGGTGGGACCAATGTGAACAGTGACACCCTCTTCCTCTCGCAGATGGTACAGGACAGTGAGAGAGCCTCTGGCACATGCTTTAGTCCATCTGGTCCTGTAAGATGCTCTTCTAAAATAGCCGCTCCATTAGCAGACCTCGCTGTTTTCTGGCACCTCACAGCTCAGGCACATGACAGACGGGAATCACCTTTTACAGCCCAGAGCCCTGGTCCATCCTGAAACTGGGTCAGCCATCTTCCCCAGTCAGGAGGGGGGACAAGAGAATGACAGAGGCATGACCCGCATGCCAACAAGCCAACTGACAGCAGACTATTTGCTCCTTCATGCTCTCTCTCTCTTCCTGGTGTAGAGCAGCTGAAACCTGTTTTGGCCACGTGTCGCAGTCAGTGACGTATATAACTTCCAGAAGGCCTAGAGGGATGTTTTTCTCAATATTGGCCCCACTGGAATATTGGATATTCCGCTGTTAGTCAATAACATGAAGTAATGCAATCCCAATATGTGATAGCCATACTGTAGTGTACTGTAACTGTCATATGGGACCACAAGTCCACTGTAATAGTCGTACTAGTTACTAGTTTACTGCGATAGTTGTACTAGATCACTAATCTACTGTATTAGTTTTACTAGATCACTAGTCTACTGTACTAGTTGCACTGGGTCACTATTACATTGTAATAAACAACTAGTCTACTGTATTAGTTGTACTAGATTACTAGTCTACTGTATCAGTTGTACTAGATCACTAGGCTACTGTGATAGTTGCACTAGATCACTAATCTAAGGTATTATTTGTACTAGATCGCTAGTCTACTGTACTAGTTGTACTGGATCACTATTGCATTGTAATAAACCAGTAGTATACTGTATTAGTTGTACTAGATCACTAATCTAAGGTATTATTTGTACTAGATCACTACTACTGGTTTATTACAATGTAACAGTGATCCAGTACAACTAGTACCACTAGTCTACTGTAAACGTTGGACTAGTTCACTAGTGTACTGTAATGTAATAGTTGTATTGGACCAGTAGTTTATTGTATTAGTTGGAGTACAGCACTAGTGTATTGTATTCGCCATGACCGACTTCTAGTCTACTTTACTTGTAGTAGCAGTTTATTGTAGCAGCTGTCGTAGTCCACCAGTTTACGGTACTAACTGTAGTAGTCTAATTTAGCACTCATACTAGACCACTCGTTTAATGTTAGAATGCAGTGCAGAGTGGCTGAACTGTAACACTGGCTCTCTTTCTTTCTCTCGCGTATGTCTCTGGGATGTCTCGGCAGTGGGTGACGGGCACACTAATCCTGCGCACTGTCGGATCAAGCTGCTGTTTGGAGTGGATTTGTGTGGGGAACACCAGTAAGCCTCTCTTTCCACAGTCCTAATGGCAGATTAAAACAGCAGTGAAATGCCACTCGGAAAGGTTACACCATCATTCAAATGCCAAGGAAAGACTTTCCTTAGCTAAAGCAGCCACACGGCTACAACGGACGGATGGTGATATGTGGAATAACAATGAAAAAACATCTGTAACCTGTAGCACTGGGAGTGCAGCGCCTGACGCTGAAGGTCCAAACAACTTTGGAGGAACGTTCGTGTCACTTGGGTTCGAATTCCTTAGTGTCCGGTATTCAGTAGTAAAGTTTGTGTCTATTAGATTAACCTTTAATCATGTACTGGACAAGTTTCTGGATGTAGGCCACATCAATGTTCAGACACTCTTGCATCAAAGCATTGAGCTGTTGGGCCAGATTTGGTGGATGCCTTCCCTGGCCCAATTCCAAGGAGAATTCCCTGTAGACTGGGATTTTAGCCACTGCTGGTAGACCCGTATGACCATACGATGCTTCCATACACTTGCAGATTCAGCTACTTCCTTCACACTATGGTCTTTGGCACACCCAGTCACTCCTTTTAGTCAATCATTAACATCTGCTTTGGAGCCATTTTCCACACATGGAACGAGGCATTCCCTGCACTGTACCACCTCTTCCCAATCTATGGATCCCGTCATTCACACCCCACAGGGGTTTATAGCCCCATCATCCTCTTGCACCGCCATCTGCAGGAGTCTGAGTCTTAAACACGCAAGGTGGCTCTTTGTTTTCTCTGGTGAGCTTAGGTCAAAATGCTGTAACTGAGTCAGCAGTAGAGCTTATGTCTACAAGTTTAACGTCTATGAATATAGAGCAATCTCCATGAGCTCTTATTTATGACCATTACAGTAGAGTTTAGTAGAGACTGAAACACCTCATCATCTAATCCGTCCAAAAGCAGGCTTTGGAGTAGAGTTTAGCCGCTTCAGCAAGCGCTAACTGATCCAGGAAGTGTGTGGAGCAGAATTCATAAACACAGGATGGTGCCAAGTGGCTTTCATGGATCAAACGCATGTTCAGAAATCACTCACGCAGACCGAACGTGACACACATATCGCATGAGCGTGTTACGAAATCGCTGCGATGCTTCTTCAGATGTAGAGCTGCTCCTCTCGGGGTAAGGCGAGGAAACTGCCGTGTTTCTCTCAGAGAGAAATGAAGATCAAAAGACGCTCGGAGGTTGAAACCACATTCTGTTAAATAACGTATGGAAAAGTGATTGGAACCGCAAATGTGGAGCTGCATGCCAGCCGTGCTCGTATACGCTCGGGAATATCATCCGAAGCTCAGAGAGTCTCCATACTTAACAAAAACGTCAGGAAATAACGCTGAACCGTATTAACCGTACGTGTTCTGCTCTGTTCTGAAGCTCAGTTTCTGTTCGGACTGTAGCCCTGATGGACATCCACACTGTACTGTATGTAGTGGAGCTTTAAGGTCAACGGAGTTCATAAAGTGGTCAGTGAGGAGTAGTTACGGTATCCAGTGAATGGAGGGTGTGTGTTATATCTAGAAAGACAAAGAGAGAGAGAGACAGAGAGAGAGAGAGAGAGAGTAGACAGAGAGAAAGAGAGAGAGAGCGAGAGAGAGAGAGTAGACAGAGAGAAAGAGATGGAGAGAGAGAGACAGAGGGAGAGAAACAGAGAGAGATAGAGAGGGAAAGAAAGAGTAGAGATAGAGAGATAGATAGAGTGAGAGATAGAATGATGGAGACAGATGGAGATAGAGTAGAGGGAGAGTGGAGAAAGAGAATGAAAGAAAGAGAAAGAGACTAAAAGAGAAAGAGAAAGAGAAAGAGAGATTAGAGAGAGAGAGAGAGAGAAACAGAGAGAGAGAGAAAGAGACATATTGAGAGAGAGAAAGAAAAAATATAGAGAGATAGTGTAGAAAGACAAATACAGTGAAAAAGAGAAAGGGACTGAGAGAGAGACAGAGAGAGAGACAGAGACAGACAGAGAGAGACAGAGAGAGAAAGAAAAGAAAAATCAACAAAAGAAAAAGAGACATAGAGAGACAGAATGTGTAGAGAAAGAGAGATCAGAGAGAGAGTACAGAGAGAGTAAAGAGAGACAGAAAGAGTAGAGGGAGACAGAGAGGGAGAGTAGGGAGAGAGAGAGACAGAGAGAGATTAGAGAGAGGAAGAGAGAGAGAGGGAGAGACACACAGAGACAGAGAGAGAGAGAGTAGAGAGAGACAGAAAGAGTAGAGGGAGACAGAGAGAGAGAGAGAGAGAGAGAGAGAACGAGGGAGGGAGAGAGACACACACACACACACAGAAAGAGAGAGAGAGAGATTAGAGATAGGAAGGGAGAGAGCGAGAGAGAGAGGTTCAACAGGTCTGATCCTCTTCACCTGAGTCCGGAGGTGAAGCATGTCCAGCCACACGTTTCACAGGACTCACATTAGCATGCTCCACATTTACAGGGTTCTGCTCCAGCACACTCGCCGCGTCTCTCTCTGACCTACATTCTACTCCTGTGTGCCCCGGCTGACGCGGGGCATCACGTGTGTGAAGCCTGGAACCCGCCGCAGAACACACAAACACGCAGAGCAGCGGTTAACTAATGAGCTCCCGCAGAGGAACCCGCTTTGTTCTGCCTAGTTTGAAAGGACGTCATGAGTTCATCAATGCAGTGACTCAGATACACACAACATAGAAGCCAAACAAGCTGAACACACAGAGACCGAACCCAACAGCATGCTGGGACTGTTTACTTACCTGCAGAAACTCTAGACTCAATCATTCACTCCACAGCACAGCCACCTACAGATCTCACTCCAGTCTCACTCCAGCCATGTACAAATCTCACTCTAGTCTCACCGCAGCCACCTACAAATCTCTCTCCAGTCTCACTCCTGCCACCTACAAATCTCACTCCAGTCTCACTCCAGCCACCTACAAACCTCACTCCAGCCACCTACAAATCTCTCTCCAGTCTCACTCCTGCCACCTACAAATCTCACTCCAGTCTTACTCCAGCCACCTACAGATCTCTCTCCAGTCTCACTCCAGTCACTTACAAATCTCTCTCCAGTCTCACTCCAGTCACCTACAAATCTCACCCCAGTCGCACTCCAGCCACCTACAAATCTTACTCCAGTCTCACTCCAGTCACCTACAAATCTCTCTCCAGTCTCACTCCAGTCACCTACAAATCTCACTTCAGTCTTACTCCAGCCATCTACAAATCTCACTCCAGTCTTACTCCAGTCACTTACAAATATCTCTCCAGTCTCACTCCAGCCACCTACAAATCTCTCTCCAGTCTCACTCCAGTCACCTACAAATCTCACTCCAGTCTCACTCCAGCCACCTACAAATCTCACTCCAGTCTCACTCCAGCCACCTACAAATCTCACTCCAGTCTCACCACAGCCACCTACAAATCTCACTCCAGTCTCACTCCTGTCACCAAAAAGCTCACTCCTGTGTCTTAGAATCTCAGTGCAGTCACCTAAAATCTCACCCCAGTCACCTCACCGAAGCTGGTGATCCTGATATGAAGTCTTCCAGAGAGGACCCACAAAATGCCCTTTTGAGGCACCTCAGCCCTGCCTGAATGACTGCGCACCCCCTGGCAAAGTGAGCAGCTTTAAAAGTGTAAGTAGGAGTGTTAGTGTAAGTATAAGGCATCAGTGTATTATCTGTGTGTGTGTGTGTGTGTGTGTGTGTGTGTGTGTGTGTGTTTTTATGAGTGTGTATGAGTGTGGGTGTGTGAGGAGCTTTGATCTGGCAGTGTTGCAGCAGCAGCAGCAGCTGAACACCCAAAGGGTTAAAACACAAAACACTCTAAACCACGCTCCACTGGCGTGCTCTGCTTCAGCCTTTATACAGCACACATTAGCAATTCAAATCTCTCTCTCTCTCTCTCTCTCTCTCTCTTTAGGCCAATCTAAATCACTTCTTTCAGCCCCATTTCCCCACCATACACAGCTATGTGGAGGCAGAGACAGACGGAGGAGGACAGAATCTGCGTTCTAGTGTGATTATAGTGTAGAAGGGTTTATAAAGTTGTGTGTTTCGGGGGGTTCTGCCATCACACTATTTGCAGTTCACGGTTCAGTTATTTTGGTGCAGTTAGCAAGTGAGAGTGTAGGACAGTACACTGGGATGTGGCAACAAAGAGTTGGTGTGATTGGCCAGAGTCACATGACTGGTGCAGCAGCATTTAGCCAAGCAGCTAATCTAGTGGTTAGCATGCTGGCTAATTCACCTACCACAGACTGTCAAAACCCCCAACTCAGAAAAGCTAACCCACAGCGCACATCCTGAACATATTACATTGAATGAACACACGGTCTTGTCTTTATGCTGAACTATGGAAGATATTTCAGTTAAAACTGGTAGAAATATCACTAATCATTAATATTTACACCCCCAAACTCAACTGTCAGCGGTACACGATGTTCATCTTTAAACCAGGTTGGAGTTGCTTCATATTCACCAGCTTCTTAATTTAAAGTTCTGTTCCACCTTAAATGCTGCAGCTTGTACAGGTGTCAGAATGTAACTACAGCACCATTTAAAGTGGAGTGGAAAATCTGCAAAACAAGCTACTGAACAGAAACTCCAGCTCCCACATCTTTAACAGGATCCCGGACAACTTTAATCCTGCCGGCTGCTCATTTCACTCCGGACAGTTTTCCTAAACTCTTAGACAATATGGAGCAGCTCCGTTCAGCGTTTGACACTGAAGACACTGAGGAGTGGTTCTTCCTTGTGCTCTTAGTTTTTACTTTTGGGTCTTGGTTGCTTTCAGTGGTTCCTCCTCGTGCTCTAAGAGAGTTTCTGCTTTTGGGTTTTGACTCCTCTTAGTGGATTGTCCTCATGTTCTTAGAGAGTCTTGGTTATTAGGGATTTTCTTTTTATGAGTCTTTGTTCCTTTCGGTGGCCGTTACTCTTAGACTACCTGTTGCTCTAAGAGAGTTCCTTCTTTTGAGTCTTGGTTCCTCTCAGTGGATTTTCCTCATGCACTAAGAGAGTCTTGGTTCCTCTCAGAGGTTCTTCCTCATGTTATTACGGAGTTTCTCCTTTTGAGTTTTGGTTCCTCTCAATGGTTCTTCCTCAAGTACTTAGGAAGTTTCTTCTTTTGAGTTTTGGTTCCTCTCAGTGGATTTTCCTCATGCACTAAGAGAGTCTTGGTTCCTCTCAGTGGTTCTTCCTCATGCTCTTAGATTGTTTCTCCTTTTGAGTCTTGGTTCCTTTCAGTGGGTCTTCCTCATGCTCTAAGAGAGTGTAGGTTATTAGGTAGTTTCTTTTTTGAGTCCTGGTTCCTTTCATTGGCTGTTACTTAAGCTCTCAAATAGTTTCTCCTTTTGAGTTTTGGTTCCTCTCAGTGNCTCTAAGAGAGTCTTGGTTCCTCTCAGAAGTTCTTCCTCATGTTATTACAGAGTTTCTCCTTTTGAGTCTTGTTTCCTCTCAGTGGTTCTTCCTCATGCTCTTAGATAGTTTCTCCTTTTGAATCTTGGTTCCTCTCAGTGGTTGTTACTCATGCTCGTAGGGAGTTTTTCTTTTTGAGTCTTGGTTCCTCTCAGTGGTTCTTCCTCATGCTCTTAGATAGTTTCTCCTTTAAGTTTTGGTTCCTTTCAGTGGCTTTTACTCATTCTCATAAGGAGTTTATACTTTTGAATCATAGTTCCTCTCAGTGGATTTTCCTCATGCACTAAGAGAGTCTTGGTTCCTCTCAGAGGTTCTTCCTCATGTTATTACGGAGTTTCTCCTTTTGAGTCTTGGTTCCTGTCAGTGGTTCTTCCTCATGCTATTACGGAGTCATAGTTCCTGTCATTGTTTCTTCTTCACGCTTTTGGTAGTCTAATTTCCTTTGGGAACAATAAAGTATCTACCTATCTATCTATCTGTCTATCTATCTATCTATCTATCTACCTATCTATCTATCTATCTATCTATCTATCTCAGTGATGTTCTTTAGGGGGTTGTACCTGCATTTCTGGGCTACAGCACTGCAGTGGTAAAAATGCTCTAGAAATAAACTGAATGAGGAATGTGGGAGAGGAAAGGTGATGATCAGGTCTAATCCAGTATTATGTTTAGCACTGGTAACTGCTGCATTTGGCATATATTCCATATAGTATAAAACTCCCATGTTGGCCAGGGACTCCACTACGCTGTAGCTGTGCAGCTGTCACTAACACTCTGTTCATACTGTAGACTTCTAATCTGGGGCCAAAGGCCTGGTGAAGTCCAATAGCATCCCCTTTAACACTCTGGCTAATCAGCGCCGTCTGAAGCACAATGCTGTCCGGAGCTCGGCCTCAGGGGACTATGCAAATAGATTCAAATGACGTGTCCAGATCCTGCTGTCTGTCGAATCCTGGTTAACATCACATGCTAATCACGGGACTTTCTTTCTCTCGACATCGCGGCGCTCTGCTGGGAACACAATGCTCGGGCTGTGGAAGCGGCTAAGCTAAGTCAGCTCCCTTATTTAATGAATCCTTTTCATTTCACCAGCTTTATGCAACATTTAGCCATTCACTGTCCGCATTTGCATATTTTCATCATGGAAAAAAAGCGTTCATTAAACATTCATTTGTTCATTCGCCCTCATTTGCATGGTTTCCCCTCTCTCGCTGAGTTTTAACACAGTTTCTGTTCAGAGAGAGACAGAGCGCGAGAGAGAGCGAGAGAGGGAGAGGAGAGGCGTTATAATGGATTTGATGTCCACACAGAAAATCAAAGCTGACAGTAATCCCTAAACGTCCAGAGCAAGTTTTGTTCTCCCCATGAAGTACAGCTAACATCTACATCACTAGCCGCACATCTAAGATCCATTGCGTGCGCTGTACCCGTTCTTAGCTAGTTACCTCTCGGCACAAAGCTTCTTCTATTTGCGCTGTTGGGGATTTCTGGTTCTCTAGAAGGACTGTTTGAAATCTCCCAACCATCAGGGATGCTGAAATATATATGCCGGCCACTGCACCATATAAAACTCCTTGTATCTACACTCACTGTCCAGTGTATCAGCTCCACTGACCATATAGGACACTCTGTAGTTCTACAGGTACAGACTGTAGTCCATCTGTTTCTCTGTATACTGTATTACCCTGTTCCTGTTCTGGTCAGGACCCCCACAGGACCACCACAGAGCAGGTATTATGTGGGTGGTGGATCATTCTCAGCACTGCAGTGACACTGACGTGGTGGTGGTGTGTTAGTGTGTGTTGTGCTGGTGTGAGTGGATCAGACACAGCAGTGCTGCTAGACACCTCAGTGTCACTGCTGGACTGAGAATCGGGCACCAAACGAAACTATCCAGCCAACAGCGTCCTGTGGGCAGCGTCCTGTGGGCAGCGTCATGTGGGCAGCGACCTGTGGGCAGCGTCCTGTGGGCAGCAACCTGTGGGCAGCGTCCTGTGAGCAGCATCCTGTGGGCAGCGTCCTGTGGGCAGCAACCTGTGGGCAGCATCCTGTGAGCAGCGTCCTGTGGGCAGCGACCGGTGGGCAGCGTCCTGTGAGCAGCGTCCTGTGAGCAGCGTCCTGTGGGCAGCGACGTGTGGGCAGCGACCTGTGGGCAGCGTCCTGTGGGCAGCGACCTGTGAGCAGAGTCCTGTGGGCAGCAACCTGTGGGCAGCGTCCTATGAGCAGCATCCTGTGGGCAGCGACCTGTGGGCAGCGTCCTGTGAGCAGCTTCCTGTGGGCAGCGACCTGTGGGCAGCGACCTGTGGGCAGCGTCGTCCTGTGATCACTGATGAAGGACCAGAGGATGACCAACACTGCACTGTGCAGCAGCAGATGAGCTATCGTCTCTGACTGTACATCTACAAGGTGGACCAGCAAGGTAGGAGTGTCTAATAGAGTGGACAGTGAGTGGACACAGGGTTTAAAAGCCATTTGGACCTCGTGAAACCTGAGCAGAGCTAACCCATGAGCTCTATTCTTTGACAGAGATCTTAAAGAATGGGTGATATTAAATATGATTATGATATAGACCCCCCGCCCCCCACCCCCACAGGAGTCTGTCTGTGTGTGTACCTGCAAAAAGACAAAGCCTCTGTGAGGACTGTTCCTGCTCGACTCACGAAGATGTGATAGTCATGTCCTTCGCCCCTGTGCAGCGATGTGAAGGAGAGGCATCAATCTCAGTGACAGCAGTGGAAAATCCTGTCTGCGAGCCAGGAGCATAACAGCTGTGCCATTTATCTCCCTGCCTGGACCGCGCCAGCATACAGAGCACTACTGCCCTCTGCACAGCACGAGCATCTTCGTAATACACCACATCTTGCTCATAGTCATTTCACTGGCGCTTCAAGCCAATGCAGCTTGGGTTGACCAACTACTAGAGCAAGGTGGAGGCCAGGTGTAGGTCAAATATCCATTTTGAAGGTCTCTGCAGAAGAAGAGATTAAACCCATGGTGCAGTCAAACTGTCTGACCATGGATCACTTTCCACCACAAAGGGTTAAAGTCATCCAGAGCGAACTGGAATTACGTCTTCTAGGTCATTTCAATTCAAGAGTTTTCTGTTTTTACACGAATTGGGACCGGATTGAACCCTTAATCACATACTGCATCACAGAAAAAATAAGATTCAGGCGCATTTCACTGGAAACGTTAGGGGTCAGGTGTGTTTTAGCATTGACAGGAGGCCTCCCTGCGTCTTTAAGATAGATTTCAAGGTTCTTCTACTAGTTTTCATAGACCTAAATGGCATTAAAACACCAGCAAATCTCACAGAATGTCCGTCTATGTTCCAACACGTCATAGTAGATCTGCCTTCTGCAAACACCTTCCATTAAATACAGATGTATTTGTGGACAAACTCTTTTGGTTATTCCTTAAACTGAGTCTGTGGAACTCAATTCCTCCTTATATTAGACATTCAGGGAGTCCAAAAAGTAATTAAGGTGGTCTTGTCATCCCACTTACTGCACACTTTTAGACTTGCCCAGCTTGTTTTAGTTTGTCAAGTTGTAATTGCCTTTTCAATTTAAACTGTCACTACTTCAGGTGATATAAATTCATCATTTAAATTCATCATTTAACACCTTTTAATGTTAAATATGGTGATCATATCATCATACAATCAAACCATTCAGACCGCGAAATGTCTACATTTATCAAAGTAGGTGGAACTAGCTAGCTAGCTCAAAGGCTAGATTGGGAGTGTGCATAATGTAGGGAACCTACTAACCCACCAACAAAGTCAATATATAGGAGTGTGGATGGTGTAGGAGACCCACTAACTAGCTAACAAAGATGATATCCGGGAGTGTGCATGGTGTAGGAGACCTACTAGCTAGCTAACAAAGTCAACAACTAGGAGTGTGGATGGTGGAGGAGACCCACTAGTGAGCTAACAAAGTCAACATCTAGTAGTGTGCATGGTGTAGGAGACCTACTAGCTAGCTAACAAGTCAATATATAGGAGTGTGCATGGTGTAGGAGACCCACTA
>JAVGWN010002220.1:0-11362 GCA_034552555.1 Semaprochilodus insignis
CAGCCTGCACAGTCCCTTGTCGACAATTGGGGTTCATGACTTCATGGGGTCTGCGGCACACACAAACCCTACCATCAGCCCGAAATAAGGTACTGTGACTCATCAGACCATAGCACTTGTTTACAGTCCTCTAGCGTCCAGTTAGCAACCTCACATGCCCAGGAAATGCACAGTGTCTGGTGCTGTGGTGTTAACAGAGGGTGGTTTTTCTGCTCCCATGGGTCTTCGGCACGAACAATTCATGCCAGATGCCCCTGCGCTGTTCACTGTGCGTGGTAATGCTTTCTATTATGTATTCCTGGTACACACATAACATTGTGGATGGAGCAATGTTAAATGCCTGCACAACTTCAGAAATAGAATGTCCCATCTGTCTGGCACCCACTACCGTGCCTTGATGGAACTCTGAAAACTAGTGTTCAACTTCACTCACAAGATATTATAAGTTTTGCATTCCCAAGCTGTCCCTTGAGGTAACACCACTTCATAATCAATTAACATACTGGTATCTCATGACTTTTGATATGTAATTTCAAAAATGAAACATGCAAAGATGGACAATTTTGCTCTTGTGTTCCAAAAGACGTATGCCATATATGATCTTTTCTTCCGTTTCATACTAACAGGCAACATTGTATCACTGGGATCTTCCTCAAGCTTTGCAGAACATTGGAGGCTGGGAGAACGACACAATCGTTGAAAGGTTCAAGGACTATGCTGATGTTGTCTTTAGTAATCTGGGAGACAAAATAAAGTTCTGGATCACTATTAATGAGCCCTACAATGTTGCAAACATTGGACATGGATATGGCACTGCTGCCCCAGGTACAGTAATGATTAAATATCTTAATTACGGTGTAAAGTCCAGCCCAACTTTTTACACTGTCAGCCTATGAAGACTATACGTTTGGTTTTAGACCCTTATATAAATAACTGATTGTTCTGCTTGGTGATGTGGTGCTCTTCCTCTGTTCAGGCATAAGCTTCCGGCCTGGTACAGCACCCTATATTGTCGGTCACAACCTCATTAAGGCACATGCTGAGGCTTGGCACT
The DNA here is from genome assembly GCA_034552555.1 of Semaprochilodus insignis. Lineage (NCBI taxonomy): Eukaryota > Metazoa > Chordata > Actinopteri > Characiformes > Prochilodontidae > Semaprochilodus > Semaprochilodus insignis. Next base: position 1,055 of record JAVGWN010002220.1, read on the forward strand.
TGTACAATGACAAGTACCGTGCTGGACAGGGTGGTATTGTTGGTATCACCATAAACTCAGATTGGGCATTACCTAGAAACCCCTACAAACAAGAGGATGTTGATGCAGCCAGGCGTGCTGTGGATGTAAGAACTAGTTCTTCTGCTCAATACCTGTGACTCAAATGTATAAACCTGTCTGAAAATGAACTGTGATATTTTGTTCAAGCTCTGAAGCTCTGAACATTATTGTAATGTAGTTCCAGATTGGCTGGTTTGCTCATCCTGTGTTTAATGGAGATTACAGCGATTTAATGAAGAACAGAATACGAGAAAGAAGCTTAGCTGCTGGTCTTCCCAAATCACGGTAAATGAGTTTTCAATCTTAAGATGCATTCAGAAAATCAGTGTTTGAATTTCATGGTAAACTAACATGTCTTTACAGTCTTCCGGAATTTACCCCAGAAGAAGTGAAAAGGATAAAAGGCACTCACGATTACTTTGGGTTCAATCATTACACCACAGTCTTGGCTTCAAACATAGATTACAAAAACCTCCAGCACTATGATGCAGACAGGTAACAAGCTACACACAGATGTATACAGCACAAAGATAAAAAAAATGACCATTTTCAGTAATTTCCTGGGAATTTCCCTTATTCTTTTATCCTCAAAAGGGGAATGGGAGCAATTCATGACCGCTCGTGGCTGGACTCTGGCTCTGCATGGCTAAAAGTGACTCCATTTGGATTCAGAACAATGCTGAACTATATCAAGAATGAGTATGGAAACCCTCCTATTTATGTTACCGAGAATGGCATCTCTGAGAGGGGAGATATGGACCTGAATGATGTTCACAGAATTCACTACTATGAAAACTACATCAATCAGGCTCTGAAAGGTACAGTTACTTCCCCTCATATGTAAAGTGCACCATAGTTCTAAAGTTTGTAATCACTGGTTAAAAGTTTAAAATAAATGGTTTCAGTTAGATAAAACCTGGTTGTTGAGGGTACATGATTCTATTAAGTTGTTACTGCTTATTAACCTTACGAGATTCAAACTGTAAAAAAATGAAATGTTGCTTAGAATAATGAACATAACAGTAGATGGTTCCATATAATAGAGAAAGTTATATGGCACTGAGCATTTGCATGCACATAGTAATTAACTGCAGACAACTGCAAAAAATGTTGTCAGTAATCCTTTCATTGCATTTACATGCACTAGGTAATCAGATAATTCCGGGTCTATATGAGTCGTGTGATAATCAGATTTCTTTTTTTTCTTTTTTTTTTTGATGTGACATAAACAAAACATTCAAACTTGTCTTTTTAAAACAAGGAGTAGCTTTATCTGATGAGAATGAGATCAAAATGAGAATGCATCATCTAGACCATAAAGAATATTTACATCCCCTATTTGATCCCTCTAAAAGTGTTTTGTTGGTGTCTTGTGTTTGCTAACCCAATTACGGAGCTAAAATGCAGCTCTTTTTATCTGACTTCATAATCAGATTTCTAGGCCTTAATCTAACAAATCCGAGTATGCTGTTTACATTGCCCCTTATAACAATCAGACAACTGCAGAAATCTGAATATAATCAGATTATTAAGTGCACACACTTGAAATGTGATGAATCAGATTATTATTGCAGATAAGAATGATCTAGAAATACAGCATACAATTGGTCATTTAAAAGCGTCTTGATGTTCCTTAAATTATGGAATAAAATATCTTAAAATACCCTCTGGCATCTAGAACATCAGCCTACACTGTACTTTATCTATCAGCCTATCAAGCTTTTACATGAATCTTTACTGTTTGAGCACAATCATCTGTAACTGGTTTGTAGTATTGCTTTTTAATAAGACTAGTTTTCATCTTTTAGCTTATTTGATTGACAATGTGGACATACGTGGCTACACCGCCTGGACACTGATGGACAACCTGGAGTGGGCCACTGGTTTTTCTGAGAAATTTGGCTTGTACTATGTCAATCGGTCAGACCCTTCTCTGTCACGTATACCCAAGAAATCTGCCACATATTACGCTACCCTTGTCAACTGCAATGGCTTCCCAGATCCCAGCCAAGGACCCCACGAATGTCAGAATCTTGAACCTGAAGGTAAGTGTCATCAGAACATTTGCGGTCTCCTTCAAAATAACTACTACATCAACACCAACCACTTTGTTTCTACAGGAACTACAGAACTTCCTTCTACAGGAACTACAGAACTTCCTCTCAGTTCTCCGACTCCTTCACCCTCCACCCTCCACCCTCCAGAGGTGGTGAATTTTCTGGGTTTGGAGGTGTCTCCTTCAGATGCTGAAGTGGCCCTCTACGTCCTCTTCAGTCTCACCATTGTAGGTGTGATTGTAGTTGCCCTCATCACCTACCAGTTCATCAGAGTAAAAAAGAAATCAAAACGCCCCGTGCCGGAGCAGATAGGCCTTGAGAAGAAGTTCTGATGAAACGTTTATGTTTGTATTTTGTTTCCAACATTTACTACTTTTATTGCACTGAGTTATTATTACTACTGAGGATTGAAAACTCTGACATTCAGTACATTGAAGTAATTTAATCTTATCAGCATTTATGAAGCAGAAAGGAAACTGCACGGGTGACTGGATGTCTTAATTTTGAGTATTGTTCAATTTCTGTGATTTTTTAAACATTTCTACATAATTAAGTGGTTAAGATGTAGCTGAAGTCATTTAGTGTTTTGAGGTGCTCCATTTTAGAGAGACTTGTCAGTTTAGAATTATTCACAGTGGTGCTGATGATAGGAGCCAGATGTCTGAGCCAGACATCTGATGAGTTTAAAAAAGCTCACAGAAAGTTGTTACATGAGAGGAAAAATGGTTTTATGATTCTTCTGACATGGCTTTATTTTTTTTAATACCTAATGGTAGAGAAATACATGCAGTGAGTCAAATAAGGCAGAACAGCCCCAAAGAATTTTGAACTGAAATGATTTTAAATCAAAATTTCTCTACTGTGCACTGTTTGACACTGAAACAGTTTTCCAAAGATTTTTTACATCTCAGCTACTGAATTATGCAGGGTGGAGTTCCTCCTTTAACTGCAGTATTTATTGATTGTCTGTTGTGGTCCGTCAGTATAACCCCATGCAGCACCTTACTCTCATTTCTACCATGTCCACTTTGGTTTGTAATTTAATGGATAGTTTTTCTGGAATCCGTATTAAGGTTAAGGTATCCATATCTGTACTGATCTCTGTACTGAACATTATAAACAATACTCAGTCCTAGTCTCCACAGTAAATTTAGTGCAGTTTCAACATTGTATAGGAATGATTCAGCAAATTGTACTGAAACTTCCTTACATGGCCATTTGTTGTATTTGAATGCTAGTCTTTTTAATGTTCATTAATCTTGTTCTCACTCAAACAAAGAAGTTTCACAGATACTTTCTCTAATTTCTGCATAAATCAATCGTTAAATCATAAACAAATCTTATGATTTAACTTTGTCAGAGTGGTCTGTGTGAAATGCTCCATTCCAAAGAAATTTCACAAATCAGAACTGTGGTGATAAGAACCATATGCTCCCCCTTAGAAAGTTAGACCTTAGGAAATTTTGACCTATCTGATGTTGAAAGGCAAGATAATCCCCACAGAAAACTCATTTCTTCAGATTTATCATCATCCTCACTGCATACATATACACATGAAGGGTCACTGGTGGTTTTGGACTATATTTATATTTCAGAGAGTAAAGTTTTCAGAAATTTGAGAAATTTGAAATTTGAAAAATTGGCAGAATTATTCTTTAGGTAAGCATAATGTGTTTTAGGTTACTGGATCATTTTCTCCATTTTCTTTACTTATATGTGAATGTGACATTGCCCAAATATTATATAAAACACATTAAAACAACGAGTTTGTCTTGTACTTTCATATACTGACTTAACGTCTGCCACTTATACATTCAAGCAGAAATATGTTATCATAATATGTTGTCATAATGTCATAATGTCTCAGTATACAACAGGCAATAAATAAATTTTCATTTCTTATGATGTCCACTGGATGGAGATGTAAGACCATGGACTGTTGTTTTAAGAGTCCTGTCCTTTTCACACTACATCAAAGTAAATTAAGACTTAAATTAATAAGTGAGTTAAAAATTACATACTGACAAAATGCCATATGCTGTATGTATTGGGAAACACAATATCAGTGCAATCAGACACAGGGAGTTTAGGATCCCAACCTTCTTTTTGAAAGGATGCTCTTGTTAAATATCAACTGGTGGCTCAAACTTTCCATAAACCACAATGAAACTATTTTTTATCCTATTGTCTTATTTTGTTCTTTGTACAGCACAGGGCAGCTTCCAGGTTCGTACCAGGTTTAGATCTTAAATAGCCCGTGGAGTTAAAGCATAATGCTACTGTGACTCATTTACCACATCTTCTCTCCAGTGTATAAGTACAGATTTCTAAGTAATTATATGTTATTGCTTTTGATTTAATTAGTTGACAAATTGCCTTCGTTGTGGCACATGGTGTCCCAGACTGTTTCACTATGTTAATGAAAGCAAGGTGATTAATTTGCAGTAATCTAATATTTAATGTGTTACCTGCCTGCAAAAGAGTTTTGTATAACTGAATGCAAAGACAGTATAAGGTACAAACTGAATCTCGTTCTCTAGTAGTCTGTTACACTAATCAATAAAGTCTATGTGTTCCTGCTTCAACCATCGGTCATGCTCTTCCCCTGTGAGTACACAGGCTAATCTTAGACAGTCGAAATCAGTGTAGTTAGTGATGCACTGCAGAACGCTCCACCAGACTGTATGACGAGTGTGCAACCCCATGCGCTGCTCAATACCAGTTGGTCAATCTGTCTGGAGCATTTGTAGCACAAATCCAAGCGTCAGCAGTGCTGCTTGGGTGGCTCCTTGTGTGTGTGGGGGGGGGGGGGGGGGTGACTTGATGTGGTGAACACCAAACTAAAGTAAAATAAAGGTAAACATAGTCTAAAATGACTCCCTATTTGAAATGTAATGTATCATGTAAGATCATGTAATAATAAAAGCATTAATTTGGTGCGCTATGTATCAGATAGGGAGGCAACTGGGATTCAAGCAAGCAAAAAATTGCTGCAAGCAAGCAAACAGTGACACAGATTCAAGACTTGTAATCATACAATTTACAATGCATTAAACAAAACGCTTAATATCCCACCTTACATGTCACTGTCGGTTTTGCTGCACTTGTGCACTCATTACTACAGCGCTGTCCTCCTGCAGCTTGCTGCAGCATCAGGTTCAACGTGGCTTCAATAACGGGCCGTTCATTATAGAAGAACCTTCAGTCTGGTGGATAAAACAGTGCTTTATGTAGTAAATGCAGTGTTTAAAGAAATGAGACAAAACACCCTGAGATTGTTGGTCAGCATGTAGTATGAATGGCAGTTACAGTGCTTAGCACACTAGCTAAAGTTGTCAGCAAATCTGTCTGAGGTTGTAGTAAGTAACAGATCACATTTCTTTAAAATGTACTAAAGTTTAAGCTGGATTGTTTATTGTACTAGCTAGCTATGTATGTTCTATACAAACTCCATACTAACCAAGTTGTTTTGTCTCTGTTTGTCTCTTTAACGCTGCATTGTAAGAGAATTGGTATTTTTGCTACAGGCCCTGCTGAGAAAAAGCAGGAGAGACCAGCATTTCTAAGCTGGTCTAGGTTGGTTTTTCGAGCAACCCACTTACCTATGTGCCTATGTTGGAGTTGGTTTTTACCACTGCAATAATTCACTTTTACACAACTGCTGTAAATACAAGTTACACTTTGAGCCTGGCTCCACTCAGGGACAACTGCCCAGTTATCAATCAAAGTCCCCTTAATGTTCCACGTTTGCTCTTGTTTTGGTCCACTGCATAATGTTACATGCAAGACTTTAGGAGGATACCCGCTGGATGTTTTGGAAGACCACAACATTTTGAAACCATTCAACTACACTAATAATTGGTCATCTACTGGTCATTGCACAATGTTGTAGAAATGACATTCAGGAGACATTAAGCTAGGTACATATGAGACCGTGTTGGTTTTGACATGACTTTGTAAAAACAACATTCAGTGGACATTAAGCAATGTACATACGTGGTCCTGTGATGGTCATAACAAGATGTTATAAGAATGACATATAGGGGACATTAAGCAACATACATATATATTCCTGTGTTGGTTATAGCATGATGCTGAAAGAGCAATATTCAGAGGACATTAAACATAGTACATGGTTCTGTGTGGTTATGACAGGACGTTGTAATAACAACATTTCAGGAACATTAAGCAATGTGTATATACCATATATGATCCTGTATTGGTTGTGACATGATCTCGCAAGCATGACATTCAGGTGATACTGAGCAACATACATATATGGTCCTGTGTGGGTTATGACATGATGTAAGCAACCCATTTACAGTCAAGCAACCCACTTACCTATGTGCATTATGCAGATGTTCAATTACACTGCTGCACAATTTATCAGCTCCCTCTTCTCCATTCATATGGGGAAAGGAGCCCCTATAGGATCACCACTGCCCACATATTATCTAGATGGTAGTATCTTAAATGTAGCATTATGTTAGGTCTGACAATGGTCTGCCTGTGGCCATTTTGCCTCTTTTCCCTGTGCAGGTTTGAGACTGGCCACACGGGGGCGCACTGATGCATAAAAGATCATCAAGCTGCCATCTTCAGAGACATTTGAGTTTCTCTCTGCTTTGAAATGACCTGGAGGTGCACCCGTCAGAACCAGTCCCACACATTTGCCTTGCTTTGTGTGCAAACTTCTGTGAATGCTTTATTAGTTTGTTTGTTTGTTTTCTTTTTGGTTTATTATTTTGGCATCCCTAAAATCATCATCCAAACTTGCTATTGTGTATTTGAAGAAAAAACCTGCAGTCTTATGGTTTTAAATGATATCTGATTTTTGGCTCTGTAGCCGGTCAGAGGAGAGAGCCCGCTCTGACTCATTGAGGAACTTTGTTGTTGAATGTTACGGTGTGCATTCAACACGTAACATTCAACAACAAAGTTCCTCATTGAGTGAATGTGAGGATTTTAGGTGTTTTACCCTGTTACTTACATGCGAGCTAAGATGTTAAAAAATGTGTAGAACTGCTGCTGACTTCTCTGGCTCTTAAGATCATCTGAAATGGACTGATACACGGTGTATTGGTCTATCGAAACAACCTTTCCAATTCTTTCTGGAAGTAAAGGATGTCATGTTCTTCAGGCCAAAGAATCAAAGAACCATTGTAGACCAGTGTTTCTCAAACCCCATATGGTTGACATTTTTGCTCCAAATCAACCCAGTGCAAAAGGATAGAACAAAAAATATCAATAAATGCCAAACCAGATTATACACATGTTAAAACAGCATGGCTGAGTTAATCTGCCATGTATCCCCAGTCTGGGAAGACTATACTTGGACTCTCCCTGACTCCACCCACTTGCACACCTGCTAGCGATCCTGGAATCATTAACTGGCTTTTATATACCCCTTTGTTCTGTTTTTGTGGTTGAGAAGTCTCTATGGTGCGAACCTGAGAGCTGGGTTTACCCTTTGTTTGGCTCTCTGTTTTGACCCCTGCTTGGGGGATTAATAAACCTGGTGACTAGCTACCTTGGGGCTCTTTCTCCTTCCCTTTTGAGGCCAACCAGACCAAGAGAATGTTGTGTGGATTTTTTGGGCCTGCTGTCTGTGGTGGCTTTGGTTAAAAGATTCAGTCTTCTAGAATGTAAGCTGTAGGGCATGTAACCTGTATTTCTTTTGGTGTTTTTGGTTAGGGAGTTAGGTTGTTTTATGCATTATTTACTTTTGTTTCTATGGGGATTTGCGTTTAGTTATGGGGGGATTTGTCTTTAATTATTTTGAGCTGAGACCACTTCTGAAGTCTTCAGCCTTCATGACCTAAAATTAAGCTCTAGACACTATTATTTTGTGTTTGGTGTGATTGGTCTGGTGGGTTGACTGTAGAAAGTTTGGGGGAGACGTATTTTATGTTGTGGCCCATCCTAGATGGGTAATAGACATAAACAGTCAAGACATAGGAAACACAGAAGTATATGATGAGTGAAGCGTCAATGGCTATTGTTTGCCAGGCTGAACTTGGCTAGATCAACCAAACCTAGATTCATGTTGGAGCAGTGCAGAATGATTAATGTGAAACTCCTACAAAGTAAACTATATTCTAATCTCTTTAATGAGCTTAAAGCAAAACATTAAATGTCTTATACAAGCTTCAAAAGTCTGTTTAATTTAGAATGACTACAAATGTTCAAGAATCACCATTAGCTGAGCACTAGAAGTACAAGAGTTATGTGGGGATAGTAGCAGATATTAGCATTATTGTAGAAGTGAGTGTTTTACTCATGTTTAGATATTTATAATCCAAACTAGGGGCTTCACTTTAATAGTCACTCTCACCATAGAGAAGAACGTTGTATATATACAGATTATCAACAGCTCATATGTTGCTGCTGGGTTGAGGGCTAATATAGATTTTGCATGGGAAAAGGTTGAGCTATAGTCTACCTACCTATAGTATACCTACAAGGTGAAGTAAAAGGTTCTGATCACTTGTACTACAGATGTACCAGATAGAGACGTACCTAATAAACTGGTGCCTCAGCCAGTCAAGTCAGGCTTGTAAGGCAGTTGGGAAAGTGTGGTTCCAGGCCCCCTGCCTTTCCAGCAGCTCTCTTTAGTTATTGCACAGTGATCTCTCTGCAACTTGGCACTCAAGTGTGTGCAAGGAGCAAACCCCCTTTAGCCCCTATTCCTACCCGTTACGGTGCCTTTAATAATTTAAGCCGGATTCAGTGAAGGACACAATGGGGAAAAATCAGGAGAGGTTTTAAAATAACTCCTTTTTTTCTCTGGTGCTGAACTTCGACATAAACGAGAGGCTTTTTCTGTAAGCAGCGTGACAGCGTGATGTGTTTATGTGTTTCACCTTTCTCTCAGCTGCCATTCTGATAACAATTAGTGCCTGTTGTACTAAAAGTGACATTGCACCTTTCTGCACTGCAGCTGTTATTCCTCTGCCTTTCTGTTTTCCCCTCCTGTTCTCCAAGAACCGTTCATTTCACAACTCCTCCACGGCAACTAGCACCACATTCGTTCCTCTTAACAAGGGAGGTAGCTGCTTGTTATTTCTGGGCTAAGATGAATGTCATCCGAGGTACATTCAGCCCAATTTGCCATGCTGTAATTTAGTTGTCAGAGGAAATGTCAACCCTCTTCCATGATTGTCACTATCCAAATGAATCACGCTCGTGTCATGTCAAAGTCAGTTTAGACCGGAACCCTTTCAGCTGTTTGAAGAGGCTGACAAGGTTGAGTGATGACAATATACTGTCAGAACAGTCTGCTGTTAAGTAGTAAACCGACATTGATGTTTGTATGGCTCTCAAATGCTCTTTCTTTTGACATTCATCTTTATATTGACTATTGATTACCCATAATCGAGTATTTAATATTCACATAAAGTTAACTTTAATTAATTAATAAAGTAATCTTTGTGCAGAGCCTTGTGTTGTGTGAGGTATGAGTCTAAAGGCAAAAAAAAAGTTTAAAGTTTCAACTGTCTCTGTGGTCAGCGTAGCTCTCCAGACTGGGCCACTGACATCCTGGTTATATGCAAAAACAAAATTATGCAGCCACATATCAGCCCATGTGTCTGAACATGATGGTTGATTTACTAATTGCTTGTGAGGCACAGCATTATACTGATGGTAAACATTCTTACAGGCTCCTAATGAGATGACGGATGGTGTCCTGGGTGATCTCCTTCCAGATCTGGACCAGGACATCACTGAGCTCCTGGGCAGTCTGAAGTGCAACCTGGCGGCGTTGGATGGACCAAAACATAACGTCCCAGAGGTGTTCTATTGGATTTAGGTCAGGCGAGCGGGGGGGGGGGCCAGTCAATGGTATTAGTTCCTTCATCCTCCAAGAACTGCCTGCATACTCTCGCCACATGAGGCCAGGCATTGTTGTGCACCAGGAGGAACCCAGGACCCACTGCACCAGCATAGGGTCTGACAATGGGTCCAAGGATTTCATCCCGATGCCTAATAGCAGTCAGGGTGCCGTTGTCTAGCCTGTAGAGGTCTGTGCGTCCTTCCAGGGATATGCCTCCCCAGACCATCACTGACCCACCACCAAACCGGTCATGCTGAATGATGTTGCAGGCGGCATAACATTCTCCACGGCGTCTCCAGACCCTGTCACGTCTGTCACGTGCTCAGGTGAAACCTGCTCTCATCTGTGTAAAGCACA
>JAVGWN010002221.1:0-11359 GCA_034552555.1 Semaprochilodus insignis
CTCGCGCCAGGATGACGTCTGAGCTTCTTTTTGAGGTGTTTTTTTTTTTTTTTATTTTTTTTTTTTTCAGGAAGGGAAGTAAGAAATAATGGCATTGTTGGCTGCTGGGAAATTCACTCCTACTTTTCTTTCCACACAGAGCTGCACAGACTAGGGCGTCTATTTCAGACAGTAAAAACTCGTAATGTCTTACTAATGGCAGAATTTCCAGTTCCCCAAAATTAAAATTTTTGGTTTCATGTGCATTTTTTTTTAAATTTATTATTTTAATTATTTTTTAAATTTATTTGGTAAAAGGTAAAAATCTAGTAAAAACGCGCAAGCCTACGGAGCCTGGCTCACTACTCCACACGCGCATTTAGAAGCAGTAGTTAAACTCCTCCTGGACAAAACGGCCCGAAAGCATTTATTAGGCTTTTGATGGAGCGCTAATCGAATGCGCATGCGTAATTGCCTCCATTTCTCTGTTTCTCCTAAATCCGCCCCGGAGCCAAAACGGCCTCTCCTGATTGGGTAATTATGAGGGCGGGTGTCCAGGGTTAATGGGTCAACAGCAGAGGTGGGGCGGCAGCGGGGCAGAAAGGCGGGGGAAGCTCCGCAAAGCTGGAATTAAAAAAAATCAAAACGGCCAAAAATACGAATCTATAACCAAAACCGAGCAAACAGCGTCACTCAGTTACATCCAGAACGATCCAGCTTTTTGTTTTCAGCGGCTTCATTCAGGGGGCAGTTTAAACTGTGAATCGGATCTGCTCCCGTATTATTTTCAGTTCCGTTTTTCTACTGCAGTTTATTTCTGCGTCCAGTAAATGACCGTGTTTATGAATGTATGTATTTATTTGTTTATCCGTTTATTTAGTCATTTTCTTAAACATGATTAATAATAAAGCGGAATGTGCGGGTAATTAGGGAGGAGCGCAGCGCGCGCCGCTGTGGGGGTTTAATATGGAAATGTATTAATATGTAGCAGCTGAATAAACATTCGACTCAGGAGAACATTAAACATGTTTGCGGTGCCGCTCGTGCGCGCGCGCGGGTCTCAAACATTTCTATCATTTAAATAATTAATCGCTAATAAAGAAGGAATTATCACAGCGAGCACCTGCACGAGGACTGCACGCGCGCCTGTGTGTGTGTGTGTGTGTGTGTGTGTGTGTGTGTGTGTGTGTGTGTGTGTGTGTGTGTGTATATATATATATATATATATATCACATACACGCAGTTATTTATTATGTATTACTATAGGTGTGAGGTAACATCGTCCTCGCGCTCCAGCACCGAATGGTTATTTTGCGTTACAGCGCGCCGTTGCGTTTTGTGCCGCGCGCTCAGACGGGTCATCCGGTAAAAGGACTTTAAAGGCAGCGCGAGCTGAGGGTCTCTGTGCTGGATTTTGGAGGGAAACGAGGGGGATTAAACGGGACTAAAAGCGCGGTGATTTCGGAGGGATTTACTCTCGAGGCTAATGGGCGCTTATCACACCCTCCTCTTCATCCCAACACCAGCTCCAGCACCGGTTCCACAAACGCGCGCGCTGCGGGTTACCGTTTAACCAGCACCTCACCGCAAACCAGGACGCTGTTTACGCTGATTATTCTCCGGTTCTAGATTTGTTTGCGTCCCTGAAACACGGCTGAGCTCAGAGCCCTGTGCACGGAGCTCTTCACCATGCCCTGAGCTGTACGCCAGCACCAGCCTAACTCCAGCTCAGATCATCCGGGTTTGTGTTGGTGTGAAGGCTGAAGCCGTCATTAGCGCTCTCGAACTTTCTGTGTGATGATATAGTGAAGGTGGAAGGTCACTCAGACTGGCTCGGTGGTGGTGGTGAGAACCAGCCGTCTGAAGAGTTGGAGTGCTCCCTAAAATGGTTATGAACATGCTGCCTGATGTCTGAGATACTGCTGTAGAAGGTTCAGGCCTGAAATATGAACGCGTAGAGAGACATGCAGGTGGTGCCGAACAGATATGGCAAAATATCTGATTGCGGTTATGAACCACATTCTTTTGTTTTCTAGAAATATGATATTAGGAGTATGGACCTTCTATAGTCCAGCATATGCCATGTCACAGAGCACCAGCCGTCCACTTATCTGTAGTGGTGATGTCACAGCACATGGGATGTTTGGTTGCTTCTGATTACTGGAGTCCAGTTTAACGCTCCGTGTTTATATAAGATTGCATTGTAAAATTGCAGCTTTTGCAAATTTGATAATCTTCCAGGTGTACATGCAGGCTGCTTTGTGGAATCTTCAGAAACTGTTTTTTTTTTCTTCTTTTTCTTTTAAGGTTCATAATTATCAAAGCTCAGAAGACACGTGTAGGTTCACTGGCGGGTTTAGATAGTTAATAAGTTGTTTATATTTGTGATGTACACATGGAGACTCCTGGTTCCCATCACCACCACTGTAAAGAACATCTGAAACCAATTCCCACTCTGAATGAAGTCACCTCCTTAGTTAGTTATGCAGAAATTTTGGGAAAATAAAAAGTGGAATTTCTCTTTTCAAAGCTAAAAGAAGGATTTTAACTGTCTGGGCATCTAAAAAAAGAGTGTATCTAATTTCTATGAATTTAAGTGCACACTTAACCTTTATAACCAGCAGTGTTCTCTCTTAGTATCAGGCTTTCAGCTACCCCAACACCAGGTTTACCTACTACAGCTACAGCGTTGGGAGGACTGTTCTACACTGTAAAATGTCCAACCGAAAACCATGACTCTAATTTGGTACAAGCAGTTGAAAAAGTTTTACTTGACCCCAAAAATGACTTTGATTGAAAGAGTCGTTCGTTCAGAGTCCTTTTATTAGGCTGAATAAACCTAATTCAATTGCTTTTTACGAATTAGAGTATTTTTTTTATCATATCATATCTTTTTTTTTTTTTTTTAGGCTGGACACTTTACAGTGTATCAGCACTGTGATACATTACATAACGGTCTGACAGCGTGTTGTGGATATTGTCAGTACTGGAAGAACTCTGAACTGATTAGTCCTGGATTCACTCCAGTATGGTACGTGGAGCAGTGAATGAAAATCCAGATACTCCGATTCTAAATGTAGCACTGATTTCCAGCTCTAACTAAAACGAAGCACTTTTAACTACAAGCAGTTTTTACTGCACGCCTGTAAGTAACTTGTGGGTGCGGATTCAGCGAAGACAAGGATGAAGCCTTCCTCCTCTCCAGCTGTGTCCGTGCTGATGTGTTTCCTCCAGCTTGTGGCTCTTTCTCCAACTTAGAGCACATTATTACGTGTGGAAACTCTAAAAGAGATTACCAGCCGGCACCATTTACAGGCGAATACGGCGGCGTGATGAGCGGAGGCGGTTTGCTGAGATGAGGATGAGGAGGATGAGGAAGATGGGAGAGCGCTGCACGGTGGCTCGGAAGTGCTGAGGACTGGCAAAAAAACCCAACCCTGCACCGCGCGGATTTATTTCAGCAGTATTTGTGTTTAAGTCCTGACAGCAGGGGAGGAGGGGGGAAGGGGGTTTATATTATGACCCCTAGAAAGGACGGTTTGTGGTCAGAAACGTGGCCACCGAAAGACACGCACACCCGCACGCACAGCAGCCACGAAAATAAGTGGTCAGCTGAAAACGCAGAGCCGTGCAGGATGTGGCTTGAGTTTTTGCGACAGCGCTTCGGAAGCTTGGAGGAGGTTTGTTAGTTGTGGAATGGAGATGAATGCTAAACTGCAGCATTCCTACTTGACAACACATCGTAACCCGATGCCACGCTGACATAATGGCTCTTAACAGCCCTAATTACAGCAGCCAGGAACAGTTTGGTGAGTTTATTTTTCTCGGCTCAGGTGACTACGCCACACCTCTCCGCCTAAAGAGCGAGGCCGTGCCTCATGGCTGCCTGAACTCTTGACCCGCTTGGAGGGGTTGCTCCTGAGCAAGAACCGAAAACAATGCACCAGGCTTCTTCCTTACTGACTCACCTGGGAGACGAATCTTTGGCTGTTTGCAAGCAGCTTGTATCTAAAACTGTGAGGTGGGGAAAACCGGCTGGAGGGTAGGGAACCCAGTAAGACCATTGGCAAGCCGTTCTAAGAGCCGAAAGCATTAGCAATGCTGACCTTGCAAAGCTTCCCGAACCATCTAGAAGACATTTGTGGCCCTTTTTAACCACAAGAGCCCTGGTTCTTGAACTGATTCCGCTCCAGCTTCTTAGAACCTTGGTGCTACTCAGGAAGCTAGTCTGGCATAGGATACAAAATCAACGTCGACAGGGGGCGCTGCACAGCGCTAGTAAGCAGTAATAACAAGATGGCGGAGCGTGTAGCTGACCTTCATACCAGACGTTTGTTTATATCCAGAAAGCAGCACGGATCAACTACCGGAGAGAAGAAGACGTAGAAGAGGTTCTTCATCAGACCACTAGGTGGTGCCATTGTTGCCCACAGATGTCGTCATGGTTCGTAGTGAGGAACCTACTATTTCCTGGTTCCAGCTGGGACCGAGGTTCTTAGGGTTCAAACTTTTTGGTGGAAATGTGCTGAATAGTTCAAAGTGAGATGTGCAAACCGGAACGGAACCTGTTCAACGTTGGTGGAAAAGGGCTATGAGATGAAAACGAAGAATGAAAGGAGGTCAGTGATGATGGTGAGCTAAGCTGCAATAGAAGCAGTCGAGTTGCAAGCAAGAACCAACTCAAAATTAAATCACCTTCTCTTTCATCACTGCAAGGAACAAACCCTCTCCCAAACGTACCATCGGGGATACGGTCACATCCCACAGTTCCAGATTTGTTTGTTTGTTTTTTCAAGTTTAGATGGAGATTCCCTATAAATGTTCTAGGCCAGGTGTGCACACTGTCACCCAGAGAGTCCTTGTCGGGACATGTTCTGTGCTATTTATGCTAGACTGTGAACTTTTAATGTAACAAAATGTTATGCACAGTCATAATACAGACTCTGAGGAAATCTGAAGCCTGCCTAGCTTCTTTGTTTGTGTACTGTTTTGACCTCTGAACATCAGCTCATATTTCAAGCTCTCATTATCCCATGAACAAGAACTCCACATATGACATTCGCTTTACAAGAGGCCTGAATCTACTGCAGGAGCCAAAATGTGAAAAATGTATAAGTAGCGGAATGCAAATTACTACTGCAATGCAAATGCCTCTGAAAGAACTGTGTGAATTATGTTCCTGTGTATTCAAACCTTTAAAAAACCAAAGAGCCCAAGACCCCTGCAGGAAATGCTCTTTGGTGCGCCCAAATGTATGACTCCTTGGACCACCAGACTGCATCTCTTTGTAATTGGCACCGTCCGCAGTGTCGACCGAGCGCCGTATGCTTCATTGCAGCAATGTCTATTAAACCGTCTGGTTTAAAGGGCCTCTTTTTATGTTTGTAAACAATGCACTCGTTACACTCAGCACTCATGTTTACTGACCTCGGTTCAGTCTGACAGATGACAGCAAGCTTGTTAGTAACATCCTTAACTTGGAAGTCTGTGCCGTATGGTTTTTATGGAGGAAAAAGAAGAGGCCCTAATACGAAGCCTTGGGGAACCCCGCTCGTTCCACTTGGTTCATTTTTACAAGAGACGTGTCCATGCTGAACTCGGAAGGAACATCCTATTCTTTTAACTTTTGAAAAACAAAACACACATGAGGCAGATATTTATTCTGTCCCTGAAGAGGAGCTCTATGATAACTTTTATAAATACATAAATAAACACCTCAAGCACTTACGGCCAACCGGCGTGCGCATTGTGTTGTTTGGAAAGCAGGTGAATTGATTTCCGGCTAAGTAAGCTCAGACAGTGTGTATTCATCTGTAATGCTCGTACGGCTTTCAGTTCAGACCTGCTGCTCAAAAAGAGAATTACCGCTCCAAACTCTCTGTGACCTCTTCTGTAAAACATCCTGCTGTATGAAATTCCGAAATGTGCACGGTTATGTAGTGGAACGCCGTGTATGTATAGACACCGATCTTAATGTACTTATGTTACCGAGCAAACCACGTTCTGTGCTTTTCACTTCCAAGAATTAAACGGTAAAAAGCACCATAAACCGATTTCGCTTAAAGGGGAAAATAAATAAATAAATAATGAACAAAACCAGAACAGCACCACCAAAAAAGGGCCCTCTCGCCGATTCAGCGACCGTTTCCAGAGTCACTTCTTGTGTATTTTTATTTTTTTTACCATTTAAAAAAAAAAAAAGAAAAAAAAAAACAGAAAATCCTCTTAGAATGCAGAGTAAACTGATTACGATACAGTGGGGGATTATGGGTGGCTGGGTGCCGTCAGATTAAGTTTTGGGGGAAAAGCAGAGCAGCGACAGCTCTGACACGGGCGCAGCCGCACGGCATTATGGGCAGAAACGCCGGCGTCCTCTTTAAAGAGGAAGACGACGACGCGCTGCCTCTGCTTTATAACTCCTGCATGTAATCTCTCTCTCTTTCTCTCTCTCTCCTTCTCACATACACACATACCAAACACAGCAAGAATAAAACCCAGCCGCCTACTACACATGCCACATCATGCCAATCTACAATCACACACAGGCCTGCACCTCCTGCACACTCTGAGAGAGAGAGAGAGCGAGAGAGAGAGAGAGAGAGAGAGAGAAACTGAGTATTACATTATTTACAAACAGAACAAACAGAACAACACTGGACTGTAAACGTGTAGGCTGGGCATTCCATGCTGACTGACCCCGTGTACTGGAGTTTAGGGGAGGCTAGCTTAGGGGAGGCTAGTTTGGGGGAAGCTAGTTTAGGAGAAGCTAAAATGGATTTTTTTAATCAATTCATGGCAGAGTGGTAGAAAATACTCCCGAAAGAAATCAGATCGTTCTGTCCAAAGAAAAACAAGTATCTCCAAAATGGTAACTTTACAGGAGACGCCAAAAACCTACTTTAACTTTAAAGTAAGTCAATGGAACCAGACATCTTTCCAAACAGTTTTGGGCTGTTCTGGTGGTCCATTCATCATGAGATTCTCACTCAGTGTAAACAGCAGCTCATGTGTTCAAATGATGCATTAAAGTAAAAATGGACATACGTGTTTTTCATTGGACAGCGACGAGATATTCCACTACGTTTCATCAACATTCCATATAAACTCAGGAGACAGGTGTAGGTCCATGCGTGTAGGTTCACTGGTGGTTTAGATAGTAAATAAAATGTCTATATTTGTGTTGTGGACATGGAGACCCCTGCTTCCCATTACCAGTGTAAAGAAATCAGAGTCCATAATAAGCCATATGCAGACATATGAGACATACGTAAATTAGGGCAACAAGGAAAACTCAAGGACACAGATACATGACTAAAGGGAATGCTTGTGTTTCATATGTGTTTCATAACCTGGAAACAGATACACATATAACAGATACACATATAACAGATACACATTTGAGCATGATGTAATACATACAGTGTGTATATATATCAAATGATGCATACAAGTAAAAAATTAGATTTTGGAGGAAAAAAAAGACGATTTTTATTTATATATACAAATTTCCTATGTTATTAATTAACTCATATTATATATATATTCATATATTTAAGATGATTCTGCCTCAGTGTTACAGACTCAGATTTTTTTCTCTGATCATTTTCAGTGCAGCAGACCTATATTTCTAATTTCAGTTCAGAAAGAGAGAGAATACAAAGAAAGGCATAAAGACGGTCCGTTTAGAAATAGTTTTACTGGTCCAGCACCTTCTGACATTACTGAGACGTTCTTGTGGCACTGAATAAAATGTACAGTACTAATTAAAAGACATGTAAACAGTTATATCTCCGGGTCGTTAGGCGCGTTATTTCACTGTAAAACACTGTATAATATCAGAGTAAATACAAATAAACATAAATGCATCAAAGCATAAGGAGAAGGGATTTTTAGTAAAGTTAAGAATGTCACAAAACCGTAATTTTCAGTTTTTGATTCAGATTGAAAGTGCATGTTGTCCTTCATACTGTATCTGTATGTATGATAATTGAAGAAATTACCCAGAAACCCAAAAAGTCTGGTCCCTTTACAATAAAAATAAAGTTCTACTGTAAAGTTACCATTTTAGAGATATAAGGTTTTGTTATGAAGTTCTGAAAGAAACAGGAACTTTGGTTTGGTTCCTGTCGTCTCGCTGCGCTCCAGTTAGATTAGTTTAATTGCATTAGCGGCACATGATCCAGGTTAAAGGGCCCGTATCATGAAAACCCATTTCTCTTGCTTTTTTAAGATAAAGTAGCAGTAGTGTATAAACACTGTCAAAACTTCAAAACAAACTCTTCACTCCGCAATATCTACTAACTAAGCTACAAAAGGTTTGTAATTCAGTGTTTTTGGTGATGTCACAAACACAAAAAAATTTTAGCATACATTGTTCAGTTTAGCCGCACCTATTCACGCAGAAGTTATTAGGACTGCTTTTTGAATGAGGCCCAATACAGGACCGCGAATCAGAACGGAGCTTATTTACATGTCAGTCTTATGCAAATGAGAATAACAGAAACAGCCTGTTTAATTCAGAGGGATAAAGAGAGGCTGGAAAACGGTTTTGGTGCAGAAAACCACACGAACATTAAAGTACCAGAAAAACGTAGGACTGATCAGACCAACTAGGAATGTTTGTTTATTTATTTATTGTAATGTTTGTGAACTACCGCTCAGAAAAAGCCTTTTGCACAGAGCTGCATATGGAAGGATTCGCAAAAGCAGAGTCTGTGTGTGAAATGGACAGTAAGAAAAATATTTTGTGGACATCACTTGGTACAAAGTTACACAAATAGTGGAGTGTTATATATAAGTGTTATATATAAGAGTGTTATATAAGAGTGTTATATAAGAGTGTTATATAAGAGTGTTATATTTTGGCAACTGTAATTCCTGAGATATCCCCTTTCTCAGATGTCATATATGAATGAATATATGAAGCTGAAAAGCTACAACAGGACAAACTTACTACACCCATATTTCCTAAGTCACATTAATATACATTTCTCCTGTTACAGTGAATAAAGTCTGCTCATTTCAGTTTCACAGAGAAAAGAAGAGGCCCTAATATGAAGCCTTGAGGAACCCCCCCCCCCCCCCCCTTACTTTCACCAGTCACGTAGGCTTCCGCAGTTTGTGCTGAACACTGAAACACACTTAAATAATACTTTTAGCTTTAGAAGAGCAAAACAGACATCAAACAGACATTCACAGAGATGGGTTTTGTTCCGACACTGATGATGCATAAAAATATTACAATATTCTTCATACTAGGCCCAAATGAATAAGCTTGAGCTTTCCGCTGTTTTCAGACACCTGCAGGAGAACAGAGAAAAACAAACAACTCCATCAGAAAACATCCTTGGATACGGATAAAAAAGTAAAGTAAAGTATTATGGCTCCAAAATTGGAATTAGTATGAATACAGAGAGGAACACAGACACTAATTTATAAGACATAAATAAACATAAATTAATCATTGTAGGTTGTTTAGGTTGAGTCTAAACAAGATTCACTTGAAAGCAACCATAATGCTAATGCTAATGCTAATCTAAGCTTAGCTTGCACAATTATCTAAAATGTTTTTCAGTTTATTTTTCAGTGTTTATATTAATAATGACTGTTAACAGTGAATTAGTGCGCTACTGCCTCAAGGTGTAACACATTAGTGAACAGATATTTAAGGTTTTAAAAGGTGATTTTTGTTTTTTAAACCTTTCTGTTTTATCCTAAAGTGAGCCAGCACCCAAAAGCTCTGCACCTGAACGATGATGTAATCAGTATTTAAATAAGAAATAAACGTTTTTAAAAAGGAACTGGAAAAGTGCACTTCCCGAAGAAATGCAGAGTGATTGTGCAGCTTACGTTAATTGCTAAGGTGTTAAAAATAAATAAAAATGAATGGGAGTGTATAGAAGAAATGAGAGATGAGTAAACGACACATAGAGGAGTGTGGGACTCTATGGAAGGAACGAGTGATTGGGGGGGGCAAACAGATGAGTGAGGGGTGGAATAACAGTAATATGAATTTGTGCTCGGGGGTCTGCCCCGAGATACTGTAGGTGAAACGGTGTCTGTTGGTTGAGCAGAAGTACAGTAGATGTTCCACCCCATTCATTCTTAATAGGAAAAATCTGAAATTTCACAAAGCCTATCCTAAAACCGTACGTCAGATCACAAAGCTGGATAACAGCACACCATTCCCGATCAGATCGAACATTCCGGAGTTAGAATGGTGTCGACATTTTGAAACCTGTGTGACGAATTAGTGGACCAAAAAGGTGTATAAAGAAGAAGAAGAAGAAGAAGAAGAAGAAGAAGAAGAACAACAACAACAAGAAGAAGATGATACTGTCAGGTAACAATAGTGTCGTGCACTGCACAATCACTAATAACATTTGTCCAACCTGGAAGACAAAACGAGCTGAATGAAAAGCATGCAAACAAAACAAAACAAAACAAAACAAAACAAAACAAAAGAAAACCATTACCTGATCTTCAGAGCTGGCAAGACTGACGTCTGCAGAAAAGAAAAACAAACCTCAATCAGCACAAGCTCTCAGTGCCAGCACGAGGAGCTTCATCTAGTGTCGTACACACAGGAGTGGAGACCTTTACAGGCAGGTCTTTAAACGAACAGTGCAGGACTTTACATAAAACACGCACTTCATCATCTTCATCAATACGGTGGAGCTTTCTCAGGCTAATCTCCATGAACACCAGAAAACCCTGAGGACATCAGTGAAAGGCGTTTTCTTGTTTTGTTTTTTGGTTTTTTTTGGACCCAATATTCTCCATTACATGTTTCCAGTTCCCACTAGCTAGGCCTCTCCTGTCACATGACGCTACCAAACTGGGAGAACGAAGGCCAACACAAGCTTCCTCCAAGTCGTTGGACAGCTCAACACTCTTGGAGGAGAACACTAACTCACTCACTCTGTTACAACTAGCAGACACCCATGCTGGCCAGCATGACGCCAAGTGATGGGCGAAGAGGGGCGACCCTCCCACCTACAAAGCTGCACCACCTGGAGTCCTGGAACTGCTTTTTCACTGTTGGAAGTCGGATGGACCACCACAAGAACAAATTTGGTAAGAGTCTCATTCTGTCTGTCTCATCATAACAGCTTTACTGTTTCAATCTTGTGTTGAGTCGTACGTTCTTACTGATCGTACGAGAGCACATCCTCTACAGGGGGCAAATTAATATATGACCTTCCCTGCTAATTTTACTCCCTCTACTGGAAAAAAATAAACCAACAAATATAATATGTGCTGTAACTTTTGGACACAAACAATTTTCCAACACCTCAGAGTCCCCCAACCAAAACTACCCAGCCGACAGCGTCCTGTGGGCAGCGTCCTGTGGGCAGCGTCCTGTGGGCAGCGTCCTGTG
>JAVGWN010002222.1:0-11355 GCA_034552555.1 Semaprochilodus insignis
ACAGACACCTTCTTAGACCAACAGAAACCCTCTCAGACCAATATAAACCCTCTCAGATCCACAGAACCCTCTGAGACCAATATAAACCCTCTCAGATCCACAGAACCCTCTCAGACCAAGAGAAACCCTCTCAGACCGACAGAAACCCTCTCAGACCCACAGAACCCTCTCAGACCAACAGAAACCCTCTCAGACCAACAGAAACCGTCTCAGACCCACAGAACCATGTCAGACTCACAGAAATAAGTCTAATATGTATATTTTCCAGACACTTTCATTCTGTTGAGTCAGTTTAGCTCCTGAACTATTAGTTTTATTCAGCATTTAGACTCTTTAAATGGGAAGAGTGGAAAAATGCATGTACAATGACATTCCTCTGAAGTTAGTAACTCATTAGTGGAGGAGTTTCTGGTCCTGAGATTTGATTTGTATACGTGTTGGTTGTTTTTTGCTAGGCTCATTTTCCTAAAGAGTCAGTACGTCACAGAAGTAAAAACGTCTCTGGGTAAAGATGACAACAAACAACCTGAAGGTTCCAGAGTGGAGGCAGGGCAAATCCAGGGTGGGGTGGGACCAATGTGAACAGTGACACCCTCTTCCTCTCGCAGATGGTACAGGACAGTGAGAGAGCCTCTGGCACATGCTTTAGTCCATCTGGTCCTGTAAGATGCTCTTCTAAAATAGCCGCTCCATTAGCAGACCTTGCTGTTTTCTGGCACCTCACAGCTCAGGCACATGACAGACGGGAATCACCTTTTACAGCCCAGAGCCCTGGTCCATCCTGAAACTGGGTCAGCCATCTTCCCCAGTCAGGAGGGGGGACAAGAGAATGACAGAGGCATGACCCGCATGCCAACAAGCCAACTGACAGCAGACTATTTGCTCCTTCATGCTCTCTCTCTCTTCCTGGTGTAGAGCAGCTGAAACCTGTTTTGGCCACGTGTCGCAGTCAGTGACGTATATAACTTCCAGAAGGCCTAGAGGGATGTTTTTCTCAATATTGGCCCCACTGGAATATTGGATATTCCGCTGTTAGTCAATAACATGAAGTAATGCAATCCCAATATGTGATAGCCATACTGTAGTGTACTGTAACTGTCATATGGGACCACAAGTCGTAATAGTCATACTAGTTACTAGTTTACTGCGATAGTTGTACTAGATCACTAATCTACTGTATTAGTTTTACTAGATCACTAGTCTACTGTACTAGTTGCACTGGGTCACTATTACATTGTAATAAACAACTAGTCTACTGTATTAGTTGTACTAGATTACTAGTCTACTGTATCAGTTGTACTAGATCACTAGGCTACTGTGATAGTTGCACTAGATCACTAATCTAAGGTATTATTTGTACTAGATCGCTAGTCTACTGTACTAGTTGTACTGGATCACTATTGCATTGTAATAAACCAGTAGTATACTGTATTAGTTGTACTAGATCACTAATCTAAGGTATTATTTGTACTAGATCACTACTACTGGTTTATTACAATGTAACAGTGATCCAGTACAACTAGTACCACTAGTCTACTGTAAACGTTGGACTAGTTCACTAGTGTACTGTAATGTAATAGTTGTATTGGACCAGTAGTTTATTGTATTAGTTGGAGTACAGCACTAGTGTATTGTATTCGCCATGACCGACTGCTAGTCTACTTTACTTGTAGTAGCAGTTTATTGTAGCAGCTGTCGTAGTCCACCAGTTTACGGTACTAACTGTAGTAGTCTAATTTAGCACTCATACTAGACCACTCGTTTAATGTTAGAATGCAGTGCAGAGTGGCTGAACTGTAACACTGGCTCTCTTTCTTTCTCTCGCGTATGTCTCTGGGATGTCTCGGCAGTGGGTGACGGGCACACTAATCCTGCGCACTGTCGGATCAAGCTGCTGTTTGGAGTGGATTTGTGTGGGGAACACCAGTAAGCCTCTCTTTCCACAGTCCTAATGGCAGATTAAAACAGCAGTGAAATGCCACTCGGAAAGGTTACACCATCATTCAAATGCCAAGGAAAGACTTTCCTTAGCTAAAGCAGCCACACGGCTACAACGGACGGATGGTGATATGTGGAATAACAATGAAAAAACATCTGTAACCTGTAGCACTGGGAGTGCAGCGCCTGACGCTGAAGGTCCAAACGACTTTGGAGGAACGTTCGTGTCACTTGGGTTCGAATTCCTTAGTGTCCGGTATTCAGTAGTAAAGTTTGTGTCTATTAGATTAACCTTTAATCATGTACTGGACAAGTTTCTGGATGTAGGCCACATCAATGTTCAGACACTCTTGCATCAAAGCATTGAGCTGTTGGGCCAGATTTGGTGGATGCCTTCCCTGGCCCAATTCCAAGGAGAATTCCCTGTAGACTGGGATTTTAGCCACTGCTGGTAGACCCGTATGACCATACGATGCTTCCATACACTTGCAGATTCAGCTACTTCCTTCACACTATGGTCTTTGGCACACCCAGTCACTCCTTTTAGTCAATCATTAACATCTGCTTTGGAGCCATTTTCCACACATGGAACGAGGCATTCCCTGCACTGTACCACCTCTTCCCAATCTATGGATCCCGTCATTCACACCCCACAGGGGTTTATAGCCCCATCATCCTCTTGCACCGCCATCTGCAGGAGTCTGAGTCTTAAACACGCAAGGTGGCTCTTTGTTTTCTCTGGTGAGCTTAGGTCAAAATGCTGTAACTGAGTCAGCAGTAGAGCTTATGTCTACAAGTTTAACGTCTATGAATATAGAGCAATCTCCATGAGCTCTTATTTATGACCATTACAGTAGAGTTTAGTAGAGACTGAAACACCTCATCATCTAATCCGTCCAAAAGCAGGCTTTGGAGTAGAGTTTAGCCGCTTCAGCAAGCGCTAACTGATCCAGGAAGTGTGTGGAGCAGAATTCATAAACACAGGATGGTGCCAAGTGGCTTTCATGGATCAAACGCATGTTCAGAAATCACTCACGCAGACCGAACGTGACACACATATCGCATGAGCGTGTTACGAAATCGCTGCGATGCTTCTTCAGATGTAGAGCTGCTCCTCTCGGGGTAAGGCGAGGAAACTGCCGTGTTTCTCTCAGAGAGAAATGAAGATCAAAAGACGCTCGGAGGTTGAAACCACACTCTGTTAAATAACGTATGGAAAAGTGATTGGAACCGCAAATGTGGAGCTGCATGCCAGCCGTGCTCGTATACGCTCGGGAATATCATCCGAAGCTCAGAGAGTCTCCATACTTAACAAAAACGTCAGGAAATAACGCTGAACCGTATTAACCGTACGTGTTCTGCTCTGTTCTGAAGCTCAGTTTCTGTTCGGACTGTAGCCCTGATGGACATCCACACTGTACTGTATGTAGTGGAGCTTTAAGGTCAACGGAGTTCATAAAGTGGTCAGTGAGGAGTAGTTACGGTATCCAGTGAATGGAGGGTGTGTGTTATATCTAGAAAGACAAAGAGAGAGAGAGACAGAGAGAGAGAGAGAGAGAGTAGACAGAGAGAAAGAGAGAGAGAGCGAGAGAGAGAGAGTAGACAGAGAGAAAGAGATGGAGAGAGAGAGACAGAGGGAGAGAAACAGAGAGAGATAGAGAGGGAAAGAAAGAGTAGAGATAGAGAGATAGATAGAGTGAGAGATAGAATGATGGAGACAGATGGAGATAGAGTAGAGGGAGAGTGGAGAAAGAGAATGAAAGAAAGAGAAAGAGACTAAAAGAGAAAGAGAAAGAGAAAGAGAGATTAGAGAGAGAGAGAGAGAGAAACAGAGAGAGAGAGAAAGAGACATATTGAGAGAGAGAAAGAAAAAATATAGAGAGATAGTGTAGAAAGACAAATACAGTGAAAAAGAGAAAGGGACTGAGAGAGAGACAGAGAGAGAGACAGAGACAGACAGAGAGAGACAGAGAGAGAAAGAAAAGAAAAATCAACAAAAGAAAAAGAGACATAGAGAGACAGAATGTGTAGAGAAAGAGAGATCAGAGAGAGAGTACAGAGAGAGTAAAGAGAGACAGAAAGAGTAGAGGGAGACAGAGAGGGAGAGTAGGGAGAGAGAGAGACAGAGAGAGATTAGAGAGAGGAAGAGAGAGAGAGGGAGAGACACACAGAGACAGAGAGAGAGAGAGTAGAGAGAGACAGAAAGAGTAGAGGGAGACAGAGAGAGAGAGAGAGAGAGAGAGAGAACGAGGGAGGGAGAGAGACACACACACACACACAGAAAGAGAGAGAGAGAGATTAGAGATAGGAAGGGAGAGAGCGAGAGAGAGAGGTTCAACAGGTCTGATCCTCTTCACCTGAGTCCGGAGGTGAAGCATGTCCAGCCACACGTTTCACAGGACTCACATTAGCATGCTCCACATTTACAGGGTTCTGCTCCAGCACACTCGCCGCGTCTCTCTCTGACCTACATTCTACTCCTGTGTGCCCCGGCTGACGCGGGGCATCACGTGTGTGAAGCCTGGAACCCGCCGCAGAACACACAAACACGCAGAGCAGCGGTTAACTAATGAGCTCCCGCAGAGGAACCCGCTTTGTTCTGCCTAGTTTGAAAGGACGTCATGAGTTCATCAATGCAGTGACTCAGATACACACAACATAGAAGCCAAACAAGCTGAACACACAGAGACCGAACCCAACAGCATGCTGGGACTGTTTACTTACCTGCAGAAACTCTAGACTCAATCATTCACTCCACAGCACAGCCACCTACAGATCTCACTCCAGTCTCACTCCAGCCATGTACAAATCTCACTCTAGTCTCACCGCAGCCACCTACAAATCTCTCTCCAGTCTCACTCCTGCCACCTACAAATCTCACTCCAGTCTCACTCCAGCCACCTACAAACCTCACTCCAGCCACCTACAAATCTCTCTCCAGTCTCACTCCTGCCACCTACAAATCTCACTCCAGTCTTACTCCAGCCACCTACAGATCTCTCTCCAGTCTCACTCCAGTCACTTACAAATCTCTCTCCAGTCTCACTCCAGTCACCTACAAATCTCACCCCAGTCGCACTCCAGCCACCTACAAATCTTACTCCAGTCTCACTCCAGTCACCTACAAATCTCTCTCCAGTCTCACTCCAGTCACCTACAAATCTCACTTCAGTCTTACTCCAGCCATCTACAAATCTCACTCCAGTCTTACTCCAGTCACTTACAAATATCTCTCCAGTCTCACTCCAGCCACCTACAAATCTCTCTCCAGTCTCACTCCAGTCACCTACAAATCTCACTCCAGTCTCACTCCAGCCACCTACAAATCTCACTCCAGTCTCACTCCAGCCACCTACAAATCTCACTCCAGTCTCACCACAGCCACCTACAAATCTCACTCCAGTCTCACTCCTGTCACCAAAAAGCTCACTCCTGTGTCTTAGAATCTCAGTGCAGTCACCTAAAATCTCACCCCAGTCACCTCACCGAAGCTGGTGATCCTGATATGAAGTCTTCCAGAGAGGACCCACAAAATGCCCTTTTGAGGCACCTCAGCCCTGCCTGAATGACTGCGCACCCCCTGGCAAAGTGAGCAGCTTTAAAAGTGTAAGTAGGAGTGTTAGTGTAAGTATAAGGCATCAGTGTATTATCTGTGTGTGTGTGTGTGTGTGTGTGTGTGTGTGTGTGTGTTTTTATGAGTGTGTATGAGTGTGGGTGTGTGAGGAGCTTTGATCTGGCAGTGTTGCAGCAGCAGCAGCAGCTGAACACCCAAAGGGTTAAAACACAAAACACTCTAAACCACGCTCCACTGGCGTGCTCTGCTTCAGCCTTTATACAGCACACATTAGCAATTCAAATCTCTCTCTCTCTCTCTCTCTCTCTCTCTTTAGGCCAATCTAAATCACTTCTTTCAGCCCCATTTCCCCACCATACACAGCTATGTGGAGGCAGAGACAGACGGAGGAGGACAGAATCTGCGTTCTAGTGTGATTATAGTGTAGAAGGGTTTATAAAGTTGTGTGTTTCGGGGGGTTCTGCCATCACACTATTTGCAGTTCACGGTTCAGTTATTTTGGTGCAGTTAGCAAGTGAGAGTGTAGGACAGTACACTGGGATGTGGCAACAAAGAGTTGGTGTGATTGGCCAGAGTCACATGACTGGTGCAGCAGCATTTAGCCAAGCAGCTAATCTAGTGGTTAGCATGCTGGCTAATTCACCTACCACAGACTGTCAAAACCCCCAACTCAGAAAAGCTAACCCACAGCGCACATCCTGAACATATTACATTGAATGAACACACGGTCTTGTCTTTATGCTGAACTATGGAAGATATTTCAGTTAAAACTGGTAGAAATATCACTAATCATTAATATTTACACCCCCAAACTCAACTGTCAGCGGTACACGATGTTCATCTTTAAACCAGGTTGGAGTTGCTTCATATTCACCAGCTTCTTAATTTAAAGTTCTGTTCCACCTTAAATGCTGCAGCTTGTACAGGTGTCAGAATGTAACTACAGCACCATTTAAAGTGGAGTGGAAAATCTGCAAAACAAGCTACTGAACAGAAACTCCAGCTCCCACATCTTTAACAGGATCCCGGACAACTTTAATCCTGCCGTCTGCTCATTTCACTCCGGACAGTTTTCCTAAACTCTTAGACAATATGGAGCAGCTCCGTTCAGCGTTTGACACTGAAGACACTGAGGAGTGGTTCTTCCTTGTGCTCTTAGTTTTTACTTTTGGGTCTTGGTTGCTTTCAGTGGTTCCTCCTCGTGCTCTAAGAGAGTTTCTGCTTTTGGGTTTTGACTCCTCTTAGTGGATTGTCCTCATGTTCTTAGAGAGTCTTGGTTATTAGGGATTTTCTTTTTATGAGTCTTTGTTCCTTTCGGTGGCCGTTACTCTTAGACTACCTGTTGCTCTAAGAGAGTTCCTTCTTTTGAGTCTTGGTTCCTCTCAGTGGATTTTCCTCATGCACTAAGAGAGTCTTGGTTCCTCTCAGAGGTTCTTCCTCATGTTATTACGGAGTTTCTCCTTTTGAGTTTTGGTTCCTCTCAATGGTTCTTCCTCAAGTACTTAGGAAGTTTCTTCTTTTGAGTTTTGGTTCCTCTCAGTGGATTTTCCTCATGCACTAAGAGAGTCTTGGTTCCTCTCAGTGGTTCTTCCTCATGCTCTTAGATTGTTTCTCCTTTTGAGTCTTGGTTCCTTTCAGTGGGTCTTCCTCATGCTCTAAGAGAGTGTAGGTTATTAGGTAGTTTCTTTTTTGAGTCCTGGTTCCTTTCATTGGCTGTTACTTAAGCTCTCAAATAGTTTCTCCTTTTGAGTTTTGGTTCCTCTCAGTGNCTCTAAGAGAGTCTTGGTTCCTCTCAGAAGTTCTTCCTCATGTTATTACAGAGTTTCTCCTTTTGAGTCTTGGTTCCTCTCAGTGGTTCTTCCTCATGCTCTTAGATAGTTTCTCCTTTTGAATCTTGGTTCCTCTCAGTGGTTGTTACTCATGCTCGTAGGGAGTTTTTCTTTTTGAGTCTTGGTTCCTCTCAGTGGTTCTTCCTCATGCTCTTAGATAGTTTCTCCTTTAAGTTTTGGTTCCTTTCAGTGGCTTTTACTCATTCTCATAAGGAGTTTATACTTTTGAATCATAGTTCCTCTCAGTGGATTTTCCTCATGCACTAAGAGAGTCTTGGTTCCTCTCAGAGGTTCTTCCTCATGTTATTACGGAGTTTCTCCTTTTGAGTCTTGGTTCCTGTCAGTGGTTCTTCCTCATGCTATTACGGAGTCATAGTTCCTGTCATTGTTTCTTCTTCACGCTTTTGGTAGTCTAATTTCCTTTGGGAACAATAAAGTATCTACCTATCTATCTATCTGTCTATCTATCTATCTATCTATCTACCTATCTATCTATCTATCTATCTATCTATCTCAGTGATGTTCTTTAGGGGGTTGTACCTGCATTTCTGGGCTACAGCACTGCAGTGGTAAAAATGCTCTAGAAATAAACTGAATGAGGAATGTGGGAGAGGAAAGGTGATGATCAGGTCTAATCCAGTATTATGTTTAGCACTGGTAACTGCTGCATTTGGCATATATTCCATATAGTATAAAACTCCCATGTTGGCCAGGGACTCCACTACGCTGTAGCTGTGCAGCTGTCACTAACACTCTGTTCATTCTTTAGACTTCTAATCTGGGGCCAAAGGCCTGGTGAAGTCCAATAGCATCCCCTTTAACACTCTAGCTAATCAGCACCGTCTGAAGCACAATGCTGTCCGGAGCTCGGCCTCAGGGGACTATGCAAATAGATTCAAATGACGTGTCCAGATCCTGCTGTCTGTCGAATCCTGGTTAACATCACATGCTAATCACGGGACTTTCTTTCTCTCGACATCGCGGCGCTCTGCTGGGAACACAATGCTCGGGCTGTGGAAGCGGCTAAGCTAAGTCAGCTCCCTTATTTAATGAATCCTTTTCATTTCACCAGCTTTATGCAACATTTAGCCATTCACTGTCCGCATTTGCATATTTTCATCATGGAAAAAAAGCGTTCATTAAACATTCATTTGTTCATTCGCCCTCATTTGCATGGTTTCCCCTCTCTCGCTGAGTTTTAACACAGTTTCTGTTCAGAGAGAGACAGAGCGCGAGAGAGAGCGAGAGAGGGAGAGGAGAGGCGTTATAATGGATTTGATGTCCACACAGAAAATCAAAGCTGACAGTAATCCCTAAACGTCCAGAGCAAGTTTTGTTCTCCCCATGAAGTACAGCTAACATCTACATCACTAGCCGCACATCTAAGATCCATTGCGTGCGCTGTACCCGTTCTTAGCTAGTTACCTCTCGGCACAAAGCTTCTTCTATTTGCGCTGTTGGGGATTTCTGGTTCTCTAGAAGGACTGTTTGAAATCTCCCAACCATCAGGGATGCTGAAATATATATGCCGGCCACTGCACCATATAAAACTCCTTGTATCTACACTCACTGTCCAGTGTATCAGCTCCACTGACCATATAGGACACTCTGTAGTTCTACAGGTACAGACTGTAGTCCATCTGTTTCTCTGTATACTGTATTACCCTGTTCCTGTTCTGGTCAGGACCCCCACAGGACCACCACAGAGCAGGTATTATGTGGGTGGTGGATCATTCTCAGCACTGCAGTGACACTGACGTGGTGGTGGTGTGTTAGTGTGTGTTGTGCTGGTGTGAGTGGATCAGACACAGCAGTGCTGCTAGACACCTCAGTGTCACTGCTGGACTGAGAATCGGGCACCAAACGAAACTATCCAGCCAACAGCGTCCTGTGGGCAGCGTCCTGTGGGCAGCGTCATGTGGGCAGCGACCTGTGGGCAGCGTCCTGTGGGCAGCAACCTGTGGGCAGCGTCCTGTGAGCAGCATCCTGTGGGCAGCGTCCTGTGGGCAGCAACCTGTGGGCAGCATCCTGTGAGCAGCGTCCTGTGGGCAGCGACCGGTGGGCAGCGTCCTGTGAGCAGCGTCCTGTGAGCAGCGTCCTGTGGGCAGCGACGTGTGGGCAGCGACCTGTGGGCAGCGTCCTGTGGGCAGCGACCTGTGAGCAGAGTCCTGTGGGCAGCAACCTGTGGGCAGCGTCCTATGAGCAGCATCCTGTGGGCAGCGACCTGTGGGCAGCGTCCTGTGAGCAGCTTCCTGTGGGCAGCGACCTGTGGGCAGCGACCTGTGGGCAGCGTCGTCCTGTGATCACTGATGAAGGACCAGAGGATGACCAACACTGCACTGTGCAGCAGCAGATGAGCTATCGTCTCTGACTGTACATCTACAAGGTGGACCAGCAAGGTAGGAGTGTCTAATAGAGTGGACAGTGAGTGGACACAGGGTTTAAAAGCCATTTGGACCTCGTGAAACCTGAGCAGAGCTAACCCATGAGCTCTATTCTTTGACAGAGATCTTAAAGAATGGGTGATATTAAATATGATTATGATATAGACCCCCCGCCCCCCACCCCCACAGGAGTCTGTCTGTGTGTGTACCTGCAAAAAGACAAAGCCTCTGTGAGGACTGTTCCTGCTCGACTCACGAAGATGTGATAGTCATGTCCTTCGCCCCTGTGCAGCGATGTGAAGGAGAGGCATCAATCTCAGTGACAGCAGTGGAAAATCCTGTCTGCGAGCCAGGAGCATAACAGCTGTGCCATTTATCTCCCTGCCTGGACCGCGCCAGCATACAGAGCACTACTGCCCTCTGCACAGCACGAGCATCTTCGTAATACACCACATCTTGCTCATAGTCATTTCACTGGCGCTTCAAGCCAATGCAGCTTGGGTTGACCAACTACTAGAGCAAGGTGGAGGCCAGGTGTAGGTCAAATATCCATTTTGAAGGTCTCTGCAGAAGAAGAGATTAAACCCATGGTGCAGTCAAACTGTCTGACCATGGATCACTTTCCACCACAAAGGGTTAAAGTCATCCAGAGCGAACTGGAATTACGTCTTCTAGGTCATTTCAATTCAAGAGTTTTCTGTTTTTACACGAATTGGGACCGGATTGAACCCTTAATCACATACTGCATCACAGAAAAAATAAGATTCAGGCGCATTTCACTGGAAACGTTAGGGGTCAGGTGTGTTTTAGCATTGACAGGAGGCCTCCCTGCGTCTTTAAGATAGATTTCAAGGTTCTTCTACTAGTTTTCATAGACCTAAATGGCATTAAAACACCAGCAAATCTCACAGAATGTCCGTCTATGTTCCAACACGTCATAGTAGATCTGCCTTCTGCAAACACCTTCCATTAAATACAGATGTATTTGTGGACAAACTCTTTTGGTTATTCCTTAAACTGAGTCTGTGGAACTCAATTCCTCCTTATATTAGACATTCAGGGAGTCCAAAAAGTAATTAAGGTGGTCTTGTCATCCCACTTACTGCACACTTTTAGACTTGCCCAGCTTGTTTTAGTTTGTCAAGTTGTAATTGCCTTTTCAATTTAAACTGTCACTACTTCAGGTGATATAAATTCATCATTTAAATTCATCATTTAACACCTTTTAATGTTAAATATGGTGATCATATCATCATACAATCAAACCATTCAGACCGCGAAATGTCTACATTTATCAAAGTAGGTGGAACTAGCTAGCTAGCTCAAAGGCTAGATTGGGAGTGTGCATAATGTAGGGAACCTACTAACCCACCAACAAAGTCAATATATAGGAGTGTGGATGGTGTAGGAGACCCACTAACTAGCTAACAAAGATGATATCCGGGAGTGTGCATGGTGTAGGAGACCTACTAGCTAGCTAACAAAGTCAACAACTAGGAGTGTGGATGGTGGAGGAGACCCACTAGTGAGCTAACAAAGTCAACATCTAGTAGTGTGCATGGTGTAGGAGACCTACTAGCTAGCTAACAAGTCAATATATAGGAGTGTGCATGGTGTAGGAGACCCACTA
>JAVGWN010002223.1:0-11355 GCA_034552555.1 Semaprochilodus insignis
AGACTATGGGTTTTATAGGGTGTTGATATAGACTGTGGGGTTTATAGGGTGTTGATATAGACTATGGGGTTTATAGGGTGTTGAGATAGACTATGGGGTTTATAGGGTGTTGATATGGACTATGGGGTTTATAGGGTGTTGATATGGACTGTGGGGTTTATAGGGTGTTGATATAGACTGTGGGGTTTATAGGGTGTTGATATAGACTGTGGGGTTTATAGGGTTGATAAGATATTTTTTCTTGCCAAGATATCAGTTTTCCAGCAGTGCATGAAGCTCGGGATGCACAGTTCTTGTGCTGATGCTGCTTCCAGAGGCGGTTTGGAAGTCTGTAGTGATTGAGCTACGGAGGATGATGAAACAGACTGGTCACTTGTATCACTCAGAAATGACCACATGATGTTCCTGATAACAGCAAACACTGCTCTTTTTGGGTGAAATCAGGTTCCCAGGTACGGGGGGCTGGATCTGGCCAGATGCTATCCGAGCAAAGCGAAGCTCCACCTGGATGAGCGTTTGATATATTCCCACCCGTGCCTGCCCCGAGCTAATCCGCTAACCCTGCTAAACGCAATGAGAGCGAGAGGCAGCGCTGACCTTGGCTGCTTCGGACGGTGCTTTTAAAGCTTTTCCATGTAATTGAGCAGAACTGCGGGGAGGCTGCCTTTGATAGTGTTATAACCCCCCTGCGAGCACAGCCCGAATCAGAGAAGGATGAGAGGGAGAGAGGAGTAGAGAGAGAAACGAGAGTGAGCAAGTGCAGGGAGAGAGAGAGCGAGAGAGCAGTATTATGGTATTCTAGAGGAGAGCCAAATCCCAGGGAAACAGTAGCAGTTCACAGAGGAGCACCGGTTGTATTTTTCCTGGGCCTTGAAATAAGCTCATCAAGGAACTTAAGCCAGCCTGCAGAAGCTCTGAATGAAAGGGGGCTGGAGGAGCATTCTGTGCCACGAGGTCAAACACAATGGCACTTACGAAAGTCTGGAATAAACTTTTCCGAAAGCAGCGTAATTAATCCCGTTCCTCCCAGGGTTTTTACGTTATCTGCCACGTTTGCAACAAATTTGACACGACTGAAAGTCAAACCCAAAGTTCCCGAAGAAAACCTCAATTAAAGGTGGCGCCATTGATTTTTAGTCAGAACACTTTCCGTAACGCTGGGTGAAATTCTCCTCACGTTCTGGCAGCTGTCAATAAAATATTTGCTCAGAGGAAAAATCCAGGTTTCTGCAGCTGCTCCGGAGCCTGTTAACGGGGGAATACAAAAGAAACGATGTGGATCAGCAATGTCCAACCCATCAGGACAACAGGAGGCGTCTCTACATGTCTGTCACCTGTTAGCAATGAACTTGTCCACATTTGCTATGCAGTTTTCCAGCTCTGGAGAGAGTTAAGCAACAGTTTAGCAGCATTCTGTGGTCTTAAAAAGGGAGAACAGCGTCTCTGTCATTCCCACTCCGGGCTCGGAATGCCCGCGATAGAACTATGAAACATTGGAGGAGTGAGTACAAGTTCTGCGGAACACTTTACGGCACGACTTCACACACCAACAACTATTCCCGATTTCAGGCCGCAACGACTGTGATTGGTGTGCTTGGTAGCTTCGTCATTCCGCCTTTGTAATTCCGCCTTAGCCGCCATTTTTACATTCCGCTGGACGAACCACAGACTGTACGAACCTGGGCAAAAGTAGATGTAACTGGTGTTCAACAACTATTAGCTCCAACTCCAACATAATCCTCTCACTTTCAGCCACCATCGCTTGTAGAACGCCAAGGAAGTCAACACAGCGGCATAGTACCCCTATCGCCATCTAATGTTCTGGGGGTGTGACGCAGACCCACCAACGCACCAACGGTGTAGGCCACCTGCACAGGCTACACCATAGATTCTGCACTGATTTGACACAGAAGCGTAAACCAGCCTTTAGAATCCCATAGGGCCGCTAACAGATGTTAGCATTACTGTAGAGGTGTTTTGACAGAGGTTGGAAATCATATCCCAAACTGAAGGCCCACCTCTAATACGCAGTTGCAGACGACTATTAGACGGTTCGCCACTGGTTAGCAGTGTAACGCTACGTGTTTAGCTTGCTAATATAGTTACCCAAAAGCTATGCCATCTATCTTATGCTGTAGCAAAGTCCTTAGAACAAAGTCTGTTTGCTTAGCGGCTATCTTTGGCCACAGCACCGGGCAGTTACTTCAGGTCATAAAAGACCAGGCTTCTATCTCTTCAAATGGGGAAAGGCTGATACACCTGAGACTGAAAGCACATTAGAATTTCAAAAACAGGCCTTAAATCTGACAAAAACAGCAGAAACAGTTTGTAGCGTTAGCAATTTCGGGCTACAGCACATTTGCATAATCTATATATATATAAAAAACTGTTTTCCCCACTTAAACCTTTACCAACAAGGAACTGGCTGTTTATATTTAATGGCATGTCTGTAATACAGTGCCCATATTGCGTGCCGTGTGTGAATACCCTCTGGTACTCGGGGGGTCCCATTTTGGCTGGCTCCTCAAGCACTTACTGACTATATTTGAATTTGAGCATCTATTTTTTTTTTCTGTGCTGGCCGGAATAACATCATAATAAGCTTAATTTCAAGGACCCCCCAGAATTTTGATTTTGGGACATTCGGGGGGTTTAAGAGGTTAATTAAGGGGTCCCAGACACCTGAGGCCTCCCTGTATTTTGCACCTCAGTTGAGCATTACAGATTATCCCATTCATTCTCCCAGTCAGTAAACCATCTTCTGTGGCTGTAGTCCTGCCTAAGACAGCTAGCAGTCTACCTGATGCTAAAGGGACTCCAAGGGAATACAAGGGTATCGTTAGCCAACAAGCTAGTTTCAGCTTTGACTAATATTAGCTAGCATTAGCTTCTTACTATATCTGTGACAGCTAGCACCAGCATTCAGGCGTACTAGACAATGTTCTAGGAAGAACTGAAGGTATTTTAAAGGCGTACTCATTGACTTGGCATACGCATTGGCAAGGTTAGCTGAGCTAAGCTGTTGTCAGTCCTTCCCTGCGATGTTCCCTCCCAAGGCTCCTTGCTAGAACATCATCTAGTACACCTGAATGCTGGTCCTAACTTGTAGCCAACAAGCTAGTTTCAGCTAATATTAGCTAGCATTAGCTTCTCACTATATCTTTGACAGCTGGCTACAAGTTAGCACCGGCATTCAGGTGTACTAGACGATGTTCTAGCAAGAAGGATTGGGAGGGAACATTGCAAGGAAGGACTGATGACAGCTAAGCTCGGCTAACCTTTGCCAGTGAGTATGCCAAGTCAATGAATGCGCCTTTAAAATACCTGCACGTCCGGTTATAAGTGGTCATAAGTGTATTTTTGCCGTAATTGTTGTCCATTCCATCTTGTATCTTTGCCAAACCTTGATGCCCACGCTTACAGGAAAGTCGGGCTTCACTTTTTACACATCAGGACTAAAATAAACAGTCAGATTTCTGGCACCACCTTCATCAAACTGACAGCAATTCAATTAAATATAAAGCTCTTTTGGCGAACCACCTTTTCCACAAATCTCATCTCCTGTCCTGTCCCGACCAGCTCTGGATTCAGCTCCTGACCAGCTCAGGAAGCAGTAAAAAGAGCCGAAAAATTGCTGAAAACTGCACAAATGAAAAACAAAACAAATTTCCCAGACAATGCGGCGTTATCAGGCCTCAGACCCCAATAATAATAACCTGAACGGATTTAGGCCTTTCTTTCTAATTGCCTGTACACGCATCCTTTGAACTTGACTATTTTCCGAGACTCTAAACTTCCCAAACCTGTTTACCAATTAACAGCACAAAGCCCAGTAAAAATCCTGCGTTATTGGAGGAGCACTGCGAACGCCAAGAATGTTATCACTTATTCACAGCTATAGAATGAACAGACCCGCTCCAGTCCTAATATACAGTGGTGATGTACAGTGCATTCACGTCCACGGTGTTAGAAAGCCTGGCACTGTACTTCCACTCACTGGTCACTTTAGGTCCATCTACAGTACGATGCAAAAGTCTGAGACCACCCTTCTTTTATTTCCAGGCCAGTCAGACTGGAAATACAGAACAGCGAACTCCTTTTCTAAGGCGAAATAACAGGAAACTAAAATTACAAAGCCTCTGACACAAAAAGTATAAGGTCAAACTGATTACTGTTAGACTTTCATTGTTTGGAGGACACTGCAGGAGTGTTTTTCAAGGCCCAAGTTCAGCCCTAGAAGTTGGTTGGACAATCTTCTTCTCAAGCTCCAAGTAATTCAAGCATAGTTCAATCATGTTGAGGTGATTTTTAGACCAATCAGATCTAAGATGACATCAGAAGAGAGCTAAAATATTAATATATGTATATAATCATTGTATATCCTATGGGTACACTAATGGACCGGCGGGCAGTCCAGGGTGTTTCCTGCCTCCGACCCAGCGAGAGCTGGGATTGGTTCCAGCACCCACCATGACCCAGGAGGATGAGTGGTTTAGATGAGCGAGGGTGTGATTGAGTGAGTGTGAAAGGTCACAGCCATGATGTGGGCAATACGGCCTGTGGCAATCACCGGGGTCCAAGCACTATGCACCTTATAGAGCCCCTAGAACGCAAACGATGGCCAAGGCTTTCAGAAAGGCCTTGATGTATAACAGATGGAGGGGCTATAAAGGAATATGTCCTACACAGTTTGTACCCACTAACTTTTTAACCTCGGCAGGCCCAGATCAGGCCCTGGACAGATGTGTTGATGGGCACTTGTTGGGTGGTCCGGGAGATTTTTACAATATCACAGCAGGTTATAAGCTCACCGGACAAAAAAAAAAAATTAGCCAATTGTGACGGAAACGTATGTAATAGTGTGTAGTACCTCCACACGCGTGAATAACAGCTGAAAATATTAATAGTCATACTCAGCACAAAATTAGTGCCCCCTGGTGGTCAGGACCGCTTGCACCAAGCTCAGATTCAGGCTACTTACCAGTTAGTGATAAGATCCAGATCAAATAAGATTTGCAAGCTACGAAATTGCAGTGCAAGTGCAGACTCAGCTTAATAATCACTACCGCCCCCTCCCCCCTACCCCGATGAACTGATTTAGACTATCAAAACATCCTAATTAATTTCTTAACGCTGGAAACATTTTTGGAAATGGACATTTACACTATCACGCTATNAATTAATTTCTTAACGCTGGAAACATTTTTGGAAATGGACATTTACACTATCACGCTATCCTGTCTGTAG
Organism: Semaprochilodus insignis; assembly: GCA_034552555.1. Classification (NCBI taxonomy): domain Eukaryota; kingdom Metazoa; phylum Chordata; class Actinopteri; order Characiformes; family Prochilodontidae; genus Semaprochilodus; species Semaprochilodus insignis. Next base: position 5,248 of record JAVGWN010002223.1, read on the forward strand.
TTTTAACAGCTTCTTGTTTGAATTTTCCTGTTCCACCTTAAATGGTGCTGCAGCTATTATCATAACACCTATTATAGTGCCAGAATGTATAGCTTTGACTGCCCCAATGGTCACCTTGGTCAGCGCTTATGAGTGGCTTATGCATCCTGGATGTACCACCGACCTGAACATTGAGGACTTAGCCATTTTTGATTTTAGGACTGGCCACTGGGAGACCATGGGCCATTTTTCGGGGATCTTCTGGAAGTCTTCCGACTGCCCAAAGTGTATTATGCTTCCTTTCCAACCTTGCTTTTTACTGCAGTCTTCAGGAAACATGAGATCCAGACACCTGGAACCACCAGGTTCTTCACCTGTTGTCATCTCTGAGGCGTCCATGTTGTTAGTGTCGACGTCGAGCTTACAGCAATTGGTCGACTAGTCTGTGTAACAACTAGGGATGCACCGGAAAGAAAATTTTTGGCCGAAGCCGAAACCCAACGAAACGAAAGACTGAATACTGAACACGATTTTTAACAGTATTTCATTAATTTTGCCACTTTTTTCACCACTGCATAAATTAAATAGGCTAAATGTATTTTTGTCTTGGTTTTTAAAGAAAAACACAATTACTGAACTGCAGCGCAATATGACTTAAATATATTAGAAATAAAATAAATCATGATGTTTGCTGTGTCTGAAATGCTTGCTGCGTTTACAAAGAGTGCCTCAGTCCACGCAGGTCGCGATTTTAAGGTCTGAGGATGCGGACATGAGAGAGAAAAGGCTGCTGAGAAGCTGCGGTCTGTCTGTCTCACTGTAGCGGCTCTGTTCTGGTCTGTACTCTGTCTGGAGCTCCGTTTGGCTCGAATGCTTGAAACTTAATAAAAGCTGGAGACTTGAGGTTGACTTGAACTTCAGTGTGCTCCGGTGTGACAATGCCTTAAAGTGGGTGTTAGCCTCGAGCAGTCGGTGCTAGCCCTGGAGCTAAGGAGTAACAGTTCCGCTCTGGAACTACATCTACATCCGGGAATTAGAAAAAGCTAATGGGGTCATTAAAGGTCATGGTTCTATATAATTTATTCTTTTCACTTATGTGTTCCTTGCAGTGTTTTTTTTTTTTTCAGCCGAATAATTTGGGTTGCTGTACATTCGGTGCATCCCTAGAAACTACTGTACTGAACTCCTGTGTTACAAACTGAAATGCACTTATGCAATCTATTAAGTTCTGTCTAATCTCAGAAATATCTCCTGAAAAGTGCACTTAATGGCTGTGTGTGACTGGAAAGGGTAACTTTCGCACAGCCCTAAATATGTCTGGATGGGTTCATTAGCCTTCCTTGAAATTAAGCCTGTATCAGCAGACATTCCTAATTCATTCAGTTATTCACATGGCACGCACAGCCTGGAGCCTTAGTCAAACAGAACATGCAAGATAGCCTGCAGTCTCCAGACGAGCTGAGACGACATTATTCCAAATTCTAAGCACAAGCTGCTGACAAGTTTACCCAAACAGCACACATGCCCATCAAAACCGAACAGTGCGAAGCGTGAAAAGTCCTGCTGTGGTGAAACAAGCCGCTACCCAGACTATTCCACTCGCTTCTGCGGTCAAAGATAAAGCCGATACAGCGCGCTGACCCGGTTACGTTGACGGCTCATGCAGAAGAAGCCTCAAGAAGAAACCCTGTGTCTAGCAGCTTCTGGATTGATGTGATGGAGGTCAGAGAGAAAGAAGCTAAAGGAAGTAGCCTGGAGCACAGACCATAAAGTATTCATTCACGATACCCAGGTGATCTACCCCAGGTTCAGCCAGGCTGGATGGAGGTTAAAGGAATACTTCAGCACTTCTCTTCCTGATCTCTACCTGCCACGTCTGTATTGTAGGGATGACTACCATGAACAACCTGAGGATGCTTCCCTCAAAACATCTCCAAACAGATGTAGATGACAAAGAAACCAACCAGCTGTTACTCAGTTTGCACCTCAACGATATGTAGGTATCTGAGAACGGCCACAGCCATGATGTGTGCAACACGGTCTGCAGCAATCACCGGGGTCCAAGCACGATGCACCTTATAGAGTCTGTGGAACGCAAACGCTGGCCAAGGCTTTCAGAATGGCCTTGATGTATAACAGAAGGAGGGGCTATAAAGGAATATGACCTACACAAAATCAGATCAGGGCCTGGACAGATGTGTTGATGGGCACTTTTATGGGTGGTCTGGGAGTGTTTTACAACATCAGATCAGGTTATAAGCTCACGGGACAAAAAAAAATTAGTCACTTTAGACGAAAATGTATCTAGTAGTGTGTAGTACTTCCTCAATAAACTGATAAACTGATTTAGACATCCTGATCAATCTAATTACTTTTCAGATATGGACATTCACGCTAGCAAATTAACCTGTCTATAGAAGTCAGCTTCCTATCCGCCAGCTCATTGTTAGAATTTTCCTGTTCCAGGTTCGCTAGTCAGGGCTCTAAAAACAGAAGTGTTCAAACCGGACCTAAGGCCTGAGGACTGCTTTGAAGACCTCTGGTCCAGAAGGTAGAGATCAGACGATTCGAACGGGATTAGTGGTACACGGGGAGGTGAAGTAATGTCATTTTACTGCAGGATGTCTGGGAAATTAATGACCGATTGACACGGGATTAGAAATCCCGACAGCGATGGGAGTGGCTATTCGATTTACCCACTGCCACCACCTCCAAAAACACACATGTAATCCGTGACTTCAACTGCTCACAACTAGAAAACATGCAGTGGGACCAGGGCCATAACTCTGTGGTTAGTTTCAGTTTGGGTGGCTGCTTTCAAAACCAGTTGCTACACAAGCGTTCTGTTTGGGAAGACATACAGCTCTGGAAAAATGTAAGACCCCACCTGAAAGTGATCAGTTCCTCTAGTTGTACAGTTTCTGGGTTTGTGTTGGACCAAAATGAGCAGTTCTGTTTGATTCTATACACTACTGGAAACACGTCTCCCAAATTCCAGATCAAATATTGTATTTAGATCTGTTTATTTAGAAAATCACTAATGACCCTCCAGAAGCCTGTTTTTAGAACCATGCTCGCTGTGCATTTCACCCCAGACACCGCTCGCCAGTCTGTCTGTAGGTCACTTGAGGTCATCTTACGGTGGTTAAGGGACATTGGAATGAGGTGGTGCTCATCACGGTCAGTAGAGAGGGGTTTTCGCCCTCTGCCAGTCTGTAGCTGTGTTGTCCTGTGTGTTTGCTGCTTGACCTTGTTCTTATGAACCAGACGCTCACTGTATCTACCAGTAAAGCTAGAACCCAACCTTCTGTTCCTCACCAAGAACCTGCTGTACATGTGGAGAAACTGGTGCGGGCTCTTATTTATTTCCAGAGCTGTATTTCAGGGGGTTTGCCCCAGACTTGAATGACCAAGGTATCTGTGCCGAGCACAATGAAATTAAATGCCGGGAAAACTCCTTTTCCACAGGATGTGACGGAATATTACTGTGGCTCGTTTTACAGGTAAAGGTAAAAGACTCCGAAATCTTGACCCGGGAACGCACAGTCTGTAAATATGACTGACATGGGATGGGACTAAAATCACTGGGAAACACCGGGAATCATTACCTTACCCCACCTCCCCACATAAAACCAATCCCATCCCTATAGGGCTTAATAAGCTGGTAACTCCAAACACATTAAGGTTCTGGACTCTGGGGTGGTCAGTCCATTGTTCTGAGAACACCAGCAGCTTCATCGTTTGATGTGTGGGTCTCCTTTTCTCAGTGAGGAGCTTCATGAACAGCTACACCTCCTCCATAGCGTTGAGGTGTCTTCTCACAGTGGAAGGATCAACAGAGTGGAGCTGGAGTGCAGTTCTCTTCTCTCTGGTTTTCCAGGTGGTTGTTAGAGGTGTCTCAGTTTCTGTGTATTTCTCTTGGTCAGTGAATGGGATTGGTAGTTTTCTGTGAGGGGGGTTTTAACCTATAAGGGCCTGCAGTGACGTATGTGTCACAAACCTTTTAAAAGGCTGGAGAGTTCCTTATACAGCTTAATCCTTCCCTTAAACACACGGAGTCCGTCAGTGACCTATACCGAACATCCTGGGTGCAGTCACATGACAGTTGGTGAACATATGACCTCGTTTAGAAAATGGCGATGTGCTTGGTTAGTGCACGAGACAAAACTAGCTCGTTTTAAAAGCTTGTTTTTTCTACCTATGAGGTTCCAACCCATTTAAGAGCTCTAATGTTCTGATAACATGTTCTATATTATATATACCCATATTCTATATTACATATATCCATTTCTAGAACACCATGATGGAATACAAGTTATGAAATACTTACAGATGACACCATGTGACCTCTTTGTCCCAATAAGACTGATCTTTTGTTATCTAATAACTGACCCCTCATTATTTTCCCTTAAGGGGAAATGGGTCTGGGCTCTTATGGGTTAAAGGGGGACGTCAGGTTCCATTCACCACCACTGTGAAAATAATCCGACTGGGTGAGTTTCTCTAGAACAGAGTGCTTCACGCCGAACAGCTTGGAACGACTGTGTTTATATGTTAACCGTTTAATTATGCAGGCATTTTGAATGCAAGATGAATATGCAAGGGAGAGAAAGGCACATATCTGTTTAAGGGGGCAGGCACCGTGTACCTTTTCGCTAAATGAAGATTTCCATCTTCCTTTCTTTTTCATTAATAAGAAAGCACGAGCGGTGTTTCTTTGAGAAAACTGGCGGGAAAAAAGGCGTGTGAATTCCCTAAATGCTCTCAAATATTCAAACGCTCCCCGTTACGCTCATCAAAGGGCGAGAAAATACCGCCTTTCTGGCAGCAAATTATGCCACTTCTTTGCACAGTTTGAGAAACCATGCAAAGTAAACATTTCTGAGTTATTAATCATGATTCTCTGTTTTAACCCCCCCCCCTCCCCACCGTCTCTCTCCGCTCTCAAATCGTTTCTGGTTGTATTTCATGTAATGAATTTTTCATCCTCCATATGCTCTTTGTTCTTATTGTAAAGAGAGGGAGACTAAAGGGTTAGAAGAGAATAGAATGATGAACTGAGAACAGAGTGATGAACTCGTCCCATATACTTTAGCTTAAGGAGAGCACGTGTACGAGCCCCTGTGGCCCAGTCCAGCAGCCCCTCGGGGAGCCACGCACACACAGAGGCAGACATTGTTAGCCTCTCAAAGAGAGCAAAGCCTCTTAGACATGCCTGTTTGTCAGAGCGGGCCTACATGACCGCTCGTTCGTTCAGCAGTGCTATGTGTGACTGAGCCGCGGACGCAGAAGATGTGAGACTGCATGCTATTTACACTTGTCCCTGTGTGTGTGTATGTGTGTGTGTGTGCAAGCTATGTCCAAAAGCAAAAGACCACCCTTTAGGTTCCTTATTTCCAGATAAAACAGCCAATAATGAACTGGAATATCATTTTCCTGAAGAGATTCGATCGAGCCTCCAGATGTTCATAAAAGGATATAATACAAACTCTGATTATTGAACTACGACAGTGTAAATGCAGTTGTCCATGCAAGGGCACCTTTAATAGGCTTGCATGTGTCATAGTAACGCTGCACACCTCAACACCATAGCAAAGAAATGCATTGGACGTCTGGTTCCTATCACCACCACTCTGTAGCTCTTTCACATCCAAGCACTCTGAATGGCCTTCTTGATATTCATCAGCACCACCATCATCATCATCATCATCATCATCATCTTGGGGACATGGTTGCATTAGGATTCTCAGATGGGGCCTCCCGAGCCTTTCCCAGGCCAACTACGAGATATAATCCTTCTGACGGGTTCCGGGACCACCTTGGGGTCTCATCCCAGTCCGCCATTCCTTGTAAACCTCCAAAGGGAGGCTGCCAGGGGGCTTCCAAATCAGACGCTGAGCCACCTCAACTGGGTTCTCTTAGTGTGGAGGAGTAGCAGTTCTGCTTAGGGCTCCTCCTGCATGGCTGAACCCCGGACCACCCTATCAAGTGAAGTGTGGCCCACCTCTCTGAGAAGAAAGGTAATTTCCACCTTATGCGCAATCTCATTCTGTCGCTCATTACCTAAAGCTCATATATATATATATATACACACACACACACATTCATATATATATAGATTCATAAATA
>JAVGWN010002224.1:0-11354 GCA_034552555.1 Semaprochilodus insignis
CAGTCTCAGCTCAGCATGGTAAGAATTCTCCAACATGGACGGTTCAAATGATCTCCAGCCAGTTCCAGTGCAGATGAACACTCTACCTCTCCTCTCTTTGACTCTTTAGAAGCATCTCTTGAGACCACCCTCGCCGAGACACAGAACCGCTATGCTAGAATGCTAGCTGGCTACCAGGTGACCAGTCTAGAAGAACAGCTGGCACAACTCCGGGCAGATCTGAAGCGCCAGGGTCGCGAGTACCAGATGCTTCTGGACGTGAAGACCAGGCAGGAGCTGGAGATCGCAGAGTACAGAAGACTGCTGGATGGAGAGACCAGCACCACCACCACGTAAGACCCTCACTGCAGATTATCATGTAGCCCTGCAGATTAGCATGCAGCACTGTAGATTAGCATGTAGCACTGTGGATTAGCATGTAGCACTGCAGATTAGCATGTAGCAGTACGGATTAATATGTAGCACTGCAGATTAGCATGTAGAACTGCAGATTAGCATGTAGCACTACAAATTAGCATGTAGCACTACAGATTTCCATGTAGCACTACAGATTATCATGCACTGCAGATTAGTGTGTAACAAAGCAGATTAGCATGTAACGCAGCAGATTATCATATAGCACTACAAATTAGCATGTAGCATGAACATGTTCTCATTGGTCTTCATTTAGTCACTTAAGTGGGAATTCTAGCTCACGGTTCTCTTCACCCTTACAGCACCACATCATCTACCACTCAAAAGGTGGTGATTGTTACAGAGGAAGTGGTCAAGAGATCAATAAAATCCAGACCTTAAATAATGAACAGAGTCTGTGCTTCATTTCAGACGTGTGTAATTCACCAACATTCAGCTCACATGATCAACAGCAGGTTCTTCATTATCTTCATCTTAACTGGATCACGTTACTGTGTGTGTCTCAGCTAAGGTGGGCACATTTTGGTCAGACCACCAGGCTACAGCTAGCAGACCCTTCGGGGGCCCAGCTGTGTCTTTGTCCAAGCCGGTCTGGAGTCCAGACGGGCTTCTCTATACTGACTCTTCCTTAAACTGAGAACATAGCTGCTCTGTGATTGGTTAGTTAAGCCCAGCCTCTGCAACACCCACTGAAACTGTTTACTGACACGCCCACCAACCCACAACCCAGCAGCCACTCCCATTCACTTTAAGCCTTAAGTCTGAACTGATCTGACCCCACCGTGGTTTCCACTGAAGGATGCAGTTGTGGTTCTTCTTACTCTCAGACAGCAGGGGGCAGTATTCAGCTGTCTGGAGGAATCATGAACTGAAATTTTCATGCCCAGCTTTTCAGTCGCCAGCTTCATGATTGAATTTCCACCTTAAATGGTGCAGCAACCTCAGGTCCCAGAACGTAACTGCTGTACCGTTTAAGGTGGAACAGGAAATTTTGCTAGGTAGCAGTAGTAGCATCAGTGTATTATTAGCAATTTTTACACGTGTTATGAAGAAAATGACCATAAAACGCTTTTACAGTGGTTATCTTACAATACAGCGGCTTTTTAACAGACAAAATACTCATATTTATGGGTTTCTTTGGTCGCTTGTGCAGCCATTTTGCAGATGATTTGCAGGGCATTCTGGGAATTTTCTCATAACTCTTCGTTTGGAGTGTGCCTCTGAAAAATCTCCGTTTGAAGGGCCATCTCCGTTTGAAGGGCCATGTAGCCCTAACACTTCACCCTACCCCTCCATCTCAACAACAATCGGGCCAACCCTACCCCTAGACAAGAGCGTGCAAAATGAAGGGGTAGAGCTAAGTGTTAGGGGCATGGGGTGAAATGGGATTGGGAGTGTTGTAGAACAGCACTATGGAGAACTACACAAATACCTCAAGCTTGCAGGAAGAGACCTTACACAGCGTTTAATATCACAGAGACTGTTGTATTATGGTATATACAGTAGTTATGTACATTACAGTGTGTAATAAAGTACATATGTACACTGCCTACAGTAGAGGAAAGTGGGAGGAGCTCTTATTCAGAAGCATTACGGTATATATAGTAGTTATGTAATCTTTTTTTCCCTTTAAGAATGGAATTTAAATCTGATTGGTCAAGCTGGATGTTCCTCCACCCCCTGATGCTGGAAGCTGATTGGTTGTTAGGTTGCTGATCTCATTTGAAAGATTGGATGTAACCTGTCAGCAGTTTTTAGGCCTTCTCTGCTGTTGATTCCTCGTTTTCATGATCATACTGCTCCGGTTTTAATCCTAGTCAAATGTCCCAGTGTTTAATCCCAGTGTCTGGATGAAAATGCTCCAGCAGTGTTCCGTGTGAGCTAGTGATACAGTAAGAACCTTCAAAAACAGACCCATCAGAGGATAAGAGACTATGAACTGATGGACAAGCACTAATTTAAATTCAGTGTTGATGTTGTCATTGTATCTCACCTATAGCTTCACCAAGCCTTTTTCAGCCAAAGTTCTACACTCTCAGTTCTTGAGCAATGCTGTACCATGTCTAGTTCCCTACAGAAGCTTGTTTGAACATAAGATTAGTGCAAAAGAGGAACCTTTAAGTAAAGCTTTTAAACCAGTTTCAGGGTATTATCTGGAAGGCCCAATGACGCCTCCACTTCCTCCTAAGGCTAAGGAGAGTCCACCTGCCACAGCAGCTCCTCTGCAACCTGCACCATAGACAGCATCCTGACAAGCTGCATCACTGTATGGTATGGCAGAGCCACTGCTGCTGAGCGCAAGGCCCTGCAGATGCCAGTAAAGACTGCACAGCACATCACTGCAACTGCCCTTCCACCCATACAGGACATTTACAGGACAAGAGGTGCCTGAGGAAAGCAGTCAACATATCCTCAGACCTCACGCACCCCAGCTACCCCTGTTCCAACCTCTGCCATCTGGAAAGAGGTACCGTAACATCTAAGCCAGAATTACTCCAGGACTACCAGAACAGGACTTCAACACTATAGACTGTATTGATCTAACCCTGATCACCCTAGCCCATACACACTGTGCTCCACTACCCCAGAGGACTACCAGAACAGGACTACAACACTATAGACTGTATTGATCTAACCCTGATCACCCCAGCCCATACACACTGGGCTCCACTAGCCCACTGGACTACCAGAACATGACTACAACACTACAGTCTGTACCGATCTAGCCCTGATCACCCCAGCCCTACACACTGTGCTCCACTAGCCCACAGGATTACCAGAACATGACTACAACACTATAGACTGTACTGATCTAACCCTGATCACCCCAGCCCATACACACTGGGCTCCACTAGCCCACAGGATTACCAGAACATGACTACAACACTATAGACTGTACTGATCTAACCCTGGTCACACCGGCAGGTTCTTTAACCTTATTTTTGGCCCCTTTACTTTTCAGAACATACAAAAGCAAACATTGTCCGTCATGATTCAGAGGCTGAACTGATGATCCACTATCAGTCAGTCCTGTGAAGATCTGAGGAGGCTTCACTGTTGAGAGATTGAAGGGTTAAATAGGAGCCACTCTGTTTAGTGTCAGCCCTCAGGATAAAACCCACAGCAACAAATCTGAGCACTGTCAGCAGAGTCACCTTCAGAGCTGCGGGGCGAGCAGGTCTGAACGCAATCCACCTGCATACCACCACCACAGCCCCCCGGCACAGATCACCTACAGCAGCCACACAATTCTCAAGGAGGACTCCACCCGGTTACCACCACAATATCTGCACAATAAAACAACTACGATGCAGATAGAGAGAGAAACACTCCAGAACTGTTCACAGTGGTGGTGAATGGAACCAGACATCCCCCTCTAAAAGCTCCCTCACAGAAAGTTACTACAGGAAATAGTTATGAATATGCTGCCTGATGTCTGAGACGCTGTTTATGATAGTTTGGAGAAGAGTTCAGCCTTAAACTCCATTCATGGTGGAGGGATATGTGCTGCAAGGCGCTGTGAGGTAAAATAGTCCCCGAAAAAAACTTATTATTTCCAAGTTTTCCAGATTTTCCCATCATCAACATTCCATACAACACTCAGAAGACCCGTGTAGGTTCACTGGTGGTTTAGATAGTCAATAAAATGTCTGTATGTGTGTTGTAGACATGGAGAGCCCTGGTTCCCATCACCACCGCTGTGAAGAACATCTGAACCATCTCACACCAAACCCCCTCACCAAACACTGGAGCTGTTCTTCAGCCTTAGGATCAAGCCGGTCTTGGAAGGTGACTGTTACGGTGCAGCCTCAGTTCAGGGTCTGTTTTAGAGAATTTTAAACACATATTTTAAATAGTTTTCTCTAAAAAAAACCCCTTTATTAGCCCCGCCCACTCCAGGTGCTGCAAGGTATGTCATAAATGACCTTGACCTATGACCACTGAAACATAATAAGCACCAACAAATAAATCTTCCTCCAGATTCTGTCAACACAGCTCATGTTCAACTGCTTCAGACCTGAACTACCTGTTTACTTGGACCCTCTAGTTTAATATTCTCAGGTTTATTAGCACGGTTATATCAATCAATCAACCAATCAATCCATTAATCTACCTTCATTTCACTCCGAGGTACACTGAGGGTGACCCTCATTTCTATGCAGCTGAGAATTTACAGCCTAAACGGACTGAAAAATCAATAACATGGAATTTAATCTGGTTAAACTGAAATGGAAAAGACTACATAAACAATCTGACAATAGAATCTAACATGTAGATAAGACAATAAAGATAAGAATTATAAACATTAATATGATTTAATTAATAAAAATAGGTCAAAATAGGTCATATAATAGTCAAAACAAAAAGAATAAATTAAATTAAATTAAATTAAATTAAATTAAATTAAATTAAATTAAGAATAGTAAAAGTCTGAGATTAAGTAAACTGATAAAGGAAATGATAAACTCAGTAAAACAGTTCCAGGTTTTCTGAAGGTGGCTAGAAACTAATAGTTTAGAATGACTGAGTAATGCCAGCGAGCTGAATTTTTGAGACTCCTGAGAATTCCAGCTCGCCAGTGCAGGTAAAATCATATTCTCCCAGTTCAGTAGACACTATATATTATACCCTAGAGCATTATATTACATTATCACTGTACCTGACTGACCCAACTGGACATGAGTGTGATAATATTCAAGCTGCATGGGATGGATTATCACAGGACACCATTAGGAACCTCTACAACTCCATGCTGAGACGTCTGGCATGTTGGGTTAGCGAACACGGCGGCCCACCTCCATACTGAGAGATACTACTTCTGTATGTGTAGCTCAATAGATATTGTCCATATGAGTCTAAATCTATCATCATTTATTGTTCCTGGTAACCTTTATCTTCCTTCCCTTTAGCACTGCAATCCCACACTTCCTTCTGGGTGCAGCTGTTCTACTGATGAGGAGTGTATATATATTTAGTATGCTGTAATACATGCCGAATTTGAAATCAGTAAGACCTTCCCTGGAAAAGACGCTGTCTGGATGCAGCATATGCTGCTCCAAATCTTGTATATACTGTTCAGCATTAATGGAGCTTCACAGATGTGCAGGTCACCCAGGCCATGTGCACTAATGACGCTCCCCATTTTTATACCCAATCATCTTGTTGACCTGCTACCAGGTAACCTAGTTAGCTGTGTTTTGGCTTTACGCAACTTTACCGTCTTTTGTTGCTCCTGTACCAACTTTGTTGAAACGTGGCATCAAATTCTAAATGTTCAACAAATTTGTAGTGTTGTGTTTCTGCTGTTTTTAATTACATATGGTGTTTGATTTGCACACCATTGCACTTATATGTGCACTCTTACAATCAGCACTACTATAATTTGCATATGCACTCTAATAATCAGCATATGTACTCATAATTAGTGCAAACATTCTTAAAATTAGCATATGCTCTTTTATAATTAGCATACACACTCTTATAATTAGCACATGCATGTGTATAATTAGCATATGCACTCTTATAATTAGCATCCACACTCATAATTAGCACATGCACTCTTATAATTAGTACATGCACGCTTACAACTAGCATATGCACTCTTATAATGAGCATATGTATTCTTATAATTAGTACAAGCACTTATAAAATTTGCATACACACTCCCATGTGCACTCTTACAATTAGAACATGCACTCTTATAATTGGCATATTCATATGCACTCTTATAAATAGTACACACAGTCTTATAATTAGCATATGCACCTTATAATTAGCATATGCATTTTAATAATTAGCATACACACTCATATGCGCTCTTATAATTAACACATGCACTCATAATTAACACATGCAGCCTATAATTAACACATGCAAGCTTACAACTAGCACATGCACTCTTATAATTAGCATATACACTCTCTTATACACGATTATAATTAGTACATACAGTCTTATAATTACCATATGCACATTATAATTATTACATGTATTCTCATAATCAGTATATGCAATCTAATAATTGGCTCATGCACTCTTATAGGTAGCATGTACAGTCTTATAATGATTTGCACATCGTTGCATTCAGATTGTATTTACATGTTACACAGCGTCACTTCACATCTGAACACTGAACACAGTTCAAGTAAAACATATTTTGAAGTTGGAGCAACCGTGTCGGCCCAGAATTTGTTGGGACAAGTTTCTGTAAATGCAAATACAAATACTGGTCTCGGATGAGTCTCGGGGGTAAATCAGGGATAAATGATGGCTGATTGAGTTCCTTCTTGGCCAAGATAAAGAAGCCAAACCTGCTACCAAAACACAGGAATGAGCGAGGGCTGATCCTCCTGCTGTAATTCTCAGTATATCGGTATAGAAATCATGTGTGTGTTTAGTTTCAGATAATTACCTCTCTGCATTCCCCACCCAGCGACTTTAGAGGCATCATAAAGATACTTCACGTTACATTGTGCTGCGAGACTGTGAAACTTTGCCGGTGGGCTTCTCGGTTTCAGGGTGAAAAGGTCCTATTCATGAATAAGAGCCTTCACTGACATCTCTTCATGCTGAGAACTGCCCCTGGTATGTAGAACCCGAAGGTAAAAGCCCTGAGAATGAGAGATGGAACTGTGTATCAAGTGCACGGAGATGCAGCTGAAAGCCTGAGAGAGAAGCTGCGACTGTCAATCATCCAGTCATTAAAGCTAGGCTGACAGCTTGACCTCATACCGAAACGATGACAGATGTTGATCGGCCTCTGCAGCGTCAGCAGGTTCCCAACATGCAAATGTTCCCTGTCCATGTGAAACGCCTGGTTCTGATGCTGCAGACCAGAGTATAAAAGCGGGCTGAGTTAGTCCTCCTCACTCACTCAGTCTCCTCAGAGCAGAGTACAGCAGAAAGCCTCCATCCAACATGGCCAGCACCTACTCCGCCCGCAACAGCTTCGTATCCGGAGGTTCCTTCGCTGGAGGAGCTGGAGGAGCCTCCCGTCTGTCCTTCTCTGCTGGAGGAGGTGGCCGGCTTGGCGGCGTGAGGGCTGGAAGCGTCTACGGAGGAGCTGGAGGTTCTGGAGTTCGCGTATCCCAGGCTTCACGCTCTGTCTCCTTGGGCAGTTCCGCTGGAGGCTTTGGCTTCAGCTCTGGCGGAGGCTTTGGTGCAGGTGCAGGTGCAGGTGCAGGTTTTGGTGGTGGCTTTGGCGCTGGTGCAGCAGGCGCTGCAGACAGCAGCATCCTCGGCAATGAGAAGTTCACCATGCAGAACCTCAATGACCGTCTGGCCTCCTACCTGGATAAGGTGCGCTCTCTGGAGAAGGCCAACGCTGAGCTGGAGCTGAAGATCCGCCAGTTCCTGGAGAGCAGATCGTCACCTGCAGCCCGGGATTATTCTGCCTTCTTTGAGACCATCGCAGACCTCCAGGCTAAAGTAAATATCAGTTCTGATGTAATTCTGCATGTGGACCTAGAAACTTAGCACATGCACTCTAATAATTAGCATATGCACATTAATAATTATCACATGCACCTTATAATTAGCACATTAGTACATTATAACATTGCATATACTAATATGCACTCTTATAACTACCATATGCAAGCTTATAGTTGTCACATGCACTCTTATAATTACGATATGCATGCTTGTAATTAGCATATGCAGCTTATAATTAGCACATGTACTTTTATAACTACCATATGCACTCATATAATTTGCCTATGCAGTCTTAATAGTTTGCACATACACTCTTATAATTAGTATACACACTCTAATAATTACTGTCCAATGATGTTCTCAGATCTCTGATGCCATCCAGCTGAAGGGCACCGTCCACCTCAGCATTGACAATGCCAGCCTGGCAGCGGATGACTTCAGGATCAAGTAAGCGTTGAGCATCTCCAGCTCTGACATAAATTACGTGGGAGGAGAAGGATGGTGTTTGTTTTATCTAGAACCCTAGAAGAATGTTCTCAGCCTTGTTAGAATAACAAGCCTACCGAGAGCTAAGAACAGCACATGTCTGCCCTCAGGTACGAGAACGAGCTGACCATGCGTCAGTCTGTGGAGGCTGACATTGCTGGACTGAAGAGGCTTCTGGATGACCTGAACATGACCAAAAGAGACCTAACCATGCAGATCGAGGGCCTGAAGGAGGAGCTGGCCTTCCTCAAGAAGAACCATGAGGAGGTGATCAAACGTTCCACATAAAGTGCTAAAGATGGTATTCAGGTGTAGAATTAGCAGATTCCCTACCTGGGCTACCTTGAAAGGCTTCCTAGACTTAGAACACCTTCTTCTGAAATGACAGGAAAAGAAAGGAGTGCAGATGTAATCTAGGAGCGGTCCAGGTTTTCACAGACCTTTCTGAAGGTATACAGGTTCTGATCAGTGGACGAGCAGGTCCAAATGTCATATTCATATTCATCCCTCTCCAGGAGCTGGTGTCCGCACGCGGTCATGTGAGCGGCCAGATCCACGTGGAGGTGGACGCAGCACCACAGGAAGATCTGACCAGAATTCTGGAGGAAGTCCGTGAGCACTACGAGGCCGTTGCTGCCAAGAGCCAGAGGGAGCTGGAGGGATGGTTCCAGGGCAAGGTTGGTTCCTTTAAACCATAGTGACCTGATGTTGACCTGATCTAGAATATTAGATGATCAGCAAGAGATCATTTCCTGCAGAGTGTAGCGAGTTGTTGTTGACCTAGCTCTGCGTTTTCGTGCCTGGCAGACGGAGACCCTGAAGCAGGAGGTTGCCGTCAGCACAGAAACACTTCAGACGTCCAAGACAGAGGTGAACACGGTGAAGAGCTCTGTGCAGTCACTGGAGATTGAGCTCCAGTCTCTGTTAGCCATGGTGAGACCACAGAACCACTCCGTTACACTACTCACACACCTACTCTTTTAGATTTACGGTCAAGCTGAACTGAAATCCTGCACCTGATTACAGAAAGCATCCATGGAGAGCACTTTGGCCGAGACTCAGACGCGGTACTCCATGAAGCTCTCAGGCTACCAAGTACAGGTGAGGCCTGAAGATCAGCTCTCATATTCTTTACAAGAACATTGCAGCTTGTTGGGTTCGGCACGACTTTACATGCTCCCTGCTTGTATTTAGGTGAGCAGCCTGGAGGATCAGCTGGTGCAGCTCCGCGGTGATCTGGAGCGCCAGGGCCAGGAGTACCAGACGCTCCTGGACATCAAGTCCAGGCTGGAGCTGGAGATCGCGGAGTACAGGAGACTGCTGGACGCAGAAGCGAGCGGCAGGTACATATAACCCTGACAATATTACTGTAATCCACATGGTATAGTGACTGCACAACATCACTGTTATCCAGTCTACATCCGTCTCCTTCTTCTCCTATTTCTTCCCCTTCTTCTCCTTTTTCACCTACTCCTTCTTCTTCTCCTTCTTCTCTTTTTTCTTCTCCTTCTTCTCCTTTTTCTTCTCCTTCTTCTCCTTCTTCTCCTTTTTCTTCTCCTTCTTCTTCTCCTTTTTCTCCTTCTCCTTCTCACTCTTCTTCTTCTTCTCCTTCTTTTTCTTCTTCTTCACTTCTTCTCCTCCGTCTCCTCCTCCTCCTTCTTCTCCTTCGTCTCCTCCTCCTTCTTCTTCTAGTTCTCTTTCTCCTCCTTCTTCTTCTCCTCCTTCTCATTCTTCTTCTTCTTTTTTCTGCACTCCTCTATGTGTCGTTTATTCATCCCTCATTCCTCCCATAGACTTCTATTCATATTTAGCCACATCTTAGCAGCCGGCTAGCAAAACCACAGTGAACCACTTCATCTAATCTGTCACCTGTGAAGGAACAGGCCGGGTTAGGGCCGCACAGTGTGAACCCAGTACCCCCAGTACTAAAGTAGCTGTTACTCTGTGTTCCTCTAGCGCCTCCATCTCCGCCAGCACCAGCTCCATCTCCAGCTCCACTACCAAAACAGCCGTGATCAAGGTGGTGGAAGAGGTGGTGGACGGAAAGGTGGTCGTCTCCTCGTCCTCAACCACCGTCACTCAAAAGTGAAGCTCCTCCAGCCTCCACTTCACAGAAACTCCCCAAGTGTAAGCACAGCCAGAAATAAAGCTGCTTGTAGTAAAGCTGTAACCCTGTGTCTGAGTTCTCTATCCTCACCCACCATCACAGTGTTCCACATCACTCAAAGCAGTTAGAACCGAACACATAGAGCACAGAACCTTCAGAAATCAAAAGATGAGGTCACATGAACCAGCTTCTGGTACCCTCAAAGTCTGTGGAACATCTACATCAGCAGAGACAGGTGGAATCGCTCAGGTGGAATCAACACTGGAACCGTTCAGAATGAGAGGCTCTTTAGGTTGTTATTGTGAGTTTGTGTAGAACCGTGACCCAGAAGGATAAAGAGGTTCAGAAGCTGAGTGACTGTATAAATCCCAATCAGAACCACTAAAGAACCCTTTTTGAGTGCAGAGCCTCGCAGTGAATGATTCCTGAAAGAGCTTGTTTTGATTGATTGATAGTCTCAAAGAACCATTCGTGTTTCCATGATGGACTGGAAGAATGGGTCTTAAAAGAATGGTTCTCCTTTGTGGAACCTTCTGGTGGGCTCCTGAACTCAATCACATTCATGTTCTTTAATAAGAGGACACTAAATCTACACTACAAATGGTTACAGAAGTTACCAGACTGAACACCAGCTAAAGTCCAAACAGCAACCACCACTTAGCTGTTAGTCATCATTTAGCCGTTAGCCATCAGTTAGCTGCTAGCCATCTGTTAGCCACTAACCAGAATAGCAAGGATTTTGCTCCTGGTAACCTTTATCCTCCTTCAGAATAGCACTGTGATCCCACACTTCCTTCTGGGTGTAGCTGTTCTTTGAAGAGATACAAATATATATATATATATATATATATATATATATATATATATATATATATATATATATATATATATATATATACTGTATATATACACA